>JAANYP010006616.1:0-78483 GCA_020465985.1 Centrapalus pauciflorus | reverse complement strand
GAATTTTTGATGAAAACGTGTTCTTGGCAAAAATATCATATTTTGGATGATCTTGATCAAATAAATGTGATTATGGTAGGGAAATTACTATAAAAAGACTCAAATAATGTTGTTACAACAAAATATTACATTGCATGTTAATAACTATGAAAATTTGTTAATTATTGATAAAATCCGTATGAACAATATGATGAACACCAAGAACATCAAGAACAATTTCTGGAAAATATACTAAGTATGGGGTCCGAATTCGGATGGTGCCCATTTCGGACCTAAGCTTCGGTTCGGATAATATCTATTTCGGATGATTCTCTATTTCGGATGCTTTCAAAATTCGGATCTTAGCATTTCGGATCTAAATGATCCGAATTCGATACCTATATTAATCCCAAATCGGATAACACTAAATTCGATCCTATGTCCGAATTCGGATGATGCTTTGATCCGGATCCGGATGATCCGAATCCGGGCTCCCAATCCGGATGTATCCGAATCCGGATTGATCCGGATCCCATTATTACATTTTGATATTTTTAATTTAATAAATGATTATATATATATATATATATATATATATATATATATATATATATATATATATATATATATATATATATATATATATATATATATATATATATATAGCTTTTGAGAGAACTTATGGGAATTTAATGAAAGATTGACAAGATATCAGATATCAGAATCAGATAGAATTACAGATTTTAATGACCAAAAGAAATAATGAAAATGATGATGATACAGACGATGAAATTAACATGATATTATCATGAATGAATTTGAACAGGTTCAGTATATTCTGAACAAAGATTTAAAGACATAAAGACTTGAAAGCGGGTCAGAGACTTGATTTGACAAAGAACAGAATAGACAAGATAAAATCCTGAGATAACTCAGGTGGCAGATTCTTATATCTGTTTGACCAAGACCCAGACCTGTGAGTTATAGATATTCAGATTGAACATGCATAGATCCGGTTGAGATATATTGTTGCTGATAGATTTATTGATATTCTCTTTATCAGCTGGAATGAGACCTGTGCACACCATGGATGGGTGTTGCCCAGTGGATCATGATAGCTATTTGATTATCTTTTTATATTGCATTTAATATTGCTTCAGACTTTGCTTTATGATTCATTGCTATCATGACTTCTAAAACATATGCTTACATCATTGATCAGACATTTGATAGATTGATTCAGCTTGACTAGCCCTTATGGTCTATTGTTCTAGACCCGGCTATTTCACCAGTTCTTATGAACTTGGTAATGACCTCCAATGTTCCGCCATATTGACTTACTGGTAGCTAGCCCAGTATGTGGCTGATCCCCACGATTTAAGCGTGAGTGTGGCTTGAACATCATCCGATTCTATGATACTATATCTCAATCATGAGGGCTGTAGCGGCAGCCAAGACATATCACGCTAAGACTAATGACTCCGCTTGACACGCATGTTGATATTGAAAATCTATAAACTCACTAAGCTTTGCTTACAGATGTTGCATTAATATTTTACAGGAAAAGCCAAAGGAAAATCACCTGCAGGACCTAGTACTTAGGTCATTCAAGATCCAAGTTTTGAAGATTTTCTAGACCACTACTCAACAAATCTTTCTGGTACTGATTGGAAGACAACAATTGTGGTGGTTTTGGGTAGATATGATGTAATGTGTGATATTATGATTAGATTAGATGTTGCCCTTTTATAACTTTATTTTGAAATATGTAAACTTAAATCCTAATCTGTATGTACATGTAATTATTAATTCCGCAATTAATTACCCTATCTTAGTATGGTTGATATCGTATTGCATTTGTGGGACCTAGACTCTGAGGACTGCCCCGTAAGGGGTGGTCTTCACAGGATGGTATCAGAGCACTAGTTTGAGTGAATCAAGTATTACGTAAGTATACTTGGTCTCAAACTGAAGCAATACATATGTATCAATCATTTAGGTGGTTTGAACTGAGATAGGATGTACAGACTGTTAGGATGGGAAAAGGGTACATAGATCTAAGTCTATAAACTGATAGTTAAATGCTTGTAATTTTCAGTAGAAGATGTCAGGATCAGGATCAGGTGATATTCCCAGCAACATGAACCCACAACAGATGTTTGAAATGATGCAACAATTTCTAGCCCAACACTCAGAACAACAAAACAAAATGATGCAAGAACATTTTCGTGCCAGAGATGAGGCCGAAGCTAAAAGACGTGAGGATAAGAAAAATAAGAGAAAAGAAAAGCAAGTTCAGATTAATGACTCAGATTCTGATAACTCTATTCCCGATGCCCTAATTGCTCAGCCTAAAGGCTGCAAATTCAAAGATTTTAAAGCGAGCGGTGCCCTGAACTTCGAGGGTACTGTAGATCCGATTCAGGCGATGGATTGGATCAGTCATACGGAAGAAATTTTTAGAATCTCTGACTGTTTAGATTCTAAGAAAGTGAGCTACGCGTCTGCGTTGTTTGTTGGAGCTGCTCGCGCATGGTGGAAGACACAGCGAAGCATATACGGGGAGGAAGTCATTCAGACATTGGAATGGAACCAGTTTCTAGACATGTTCAACGCGAAATACTGCCCGGTTGACCAGCAAGATAAGATGGAAGTCCAATTAATGCAACTGACTCAGGGAACGAAGACTGTAGATGAATACGAACATGAATTTTCGAGATTATGTGGCTACTCTTCTTACCAAGTGGCAACAGAGGAAAGGAAAATGAATAGGTTCCGAGTAGGACTCAATCCCAGATATCGACATCCCATGAGTGCGATCAAATATAAGAGCTATCTGGAAATGGTAGAAGCAGCGAGACAGATTGAGCGAGGGTACTTAGAGTATGGTGATCAGCTATACGCTCCGTCTACTAACCCGATGAATCCGTCTCCTCCAAAGAAACAGCGATTTGGCAGATTCTTTAGGCCAAATAAGTCTCAGTCACAATCTCAGCAATCCCATCAGCATAGTTCACAACAGAAAGCACAAGTTTACTCCCTCACGAACGAGCCACGATTCTGCAAGCGATGCAGAAAGTCACACATGGGGTTGTGCAATCCAAAAGACGTTACTTTCTTTGCGTGCAATATGATCGGTCACAGCAGTGAGGAATGTCCATAGCAGGGACGAGGATGTGCGAAGTGTGGTAAGAGAGGACACTTCATGTACCAGTGTCGAAGCGGATCACGTTATCAGTCACAATCATCAGCAGGAGGTTCTACAGGGAAAAGTTCTGCTGCAACGCCGACTGCAAGAACTCGAGCCTTTCAGATAACAGCAGAAGAAGCGAAAGAAACACCTGATGTGGTTACCGGTATGTTCTTACTTAACTCCATTCCTGCTAGAGTATTATTCGATTCCGGCGCCAGTCGTTCTTTTATATCCACATCTTTTGCACAAAGGTTACATAAAGCTCCATCAAAGCTTCCCATAATACTTGATATTGAGACAGCCAGTAAAAATTTCGTTATGGCTGAATCTGTCTACCGAAACTGCACTCTGCTCGTAAATAACATCGTATTCAACCTCGATCTCATCCCGATTCCATTAAAAGAGTTTGACGTCATCATCGACATGGACTGGTTAACGAATAATGAGGCTACAATTATCTGCAACCGGCGAATCATTAGAATCAAGTCTTCAGACGGCCGAGTATTAGAGATCAAGGGCGAGAAGCGGAAAGGTGCACATTGTTTCATATCTGTTGAAAAAGCGCATAAGTACTTATCTAAGGGTCATGAATCCTACGTATGCTATGTCTCATCTGAATCTATCTCTGAAGCCCAAAAGAAATCATTATCTGATATTCCTATCGTCTGTGAGTTCCCAGACGTATTTCCCGATGAAATTTCCGGAGTGCCACCGGAACGTCAAGTCGAGTTCAGTATTGACTTGGTTCCTGGTGCGGCTCCTATTGCCAAAGCTCCTTACAGACTTGCACCTGCAGAAATGCAGGAAATGTCAAAACAACTGCAAGAGCTGTTAGAGAAGGGGTTTATCCGACCAAGTTCTTCTCCGTGGGGTGCACCAGTTCTATTTGTTAAAAAGAAAGACGGAACCTTCCGTATGTGCATCGACTACCGCGAGTTGAACAAAGTCACCATAAAGAATAAATATCCTTTGCCCAGGATCGATGATCTGTTTGATCAGCTGCAAGGAGCCAGCTATTTCTCGAAGATAGATCTCCGTTCTGGGTATCATCAACTGAAAGTAAGAGATGAGGATATTCCGAAGACAGCTTTCCGTACAAGATATGGTCATTACGAATTTCTTGTAATGCCTTTCGGACTGACAAATGCACCAGCGGCATTCATGGATCTCATGAATCGCGTGTGCAGACCAATGTTGGATAAATCAGTTATCGTATTCATAGACGATATTCTGATTTACTCCAAAACGGAGGCTGATCATTCTATCCATCTGCGGCAATTGCTAGAGTTATTAAGAAAAGAAAGACTCTACGCAAAATTCTCTAAGTGCGAATTTTGGCTCAGACAGGTATAATTTCTATTATATATGTCTTGAGCTATTTCCTAAGTATTCTTTGATTTACATCAGAACTTGAATTCCTACTTTGATTTTTATAGATCCAGTTCCTTGGCCATGTTGTTTCTGGCGAAGGGATTTCCGTTGATCCTTCGAAAGTCGAGGCCGTTCAGAAATGGCAAACGCCTCGTAATGCCTCTGAAATCCGAAGTTTCCTTGGATTGGCCGGTTATTATCGGCGATTCATAAAGGACTTCTCAAAGATTGCTGTGCCGCTTACAATGCTAACACGAAAGAATACTCCTTTCGTTTGGACCGATAAACAGCAAGAGGCATTCGATATTCTGAAGCAAAAGTTGATTCAAGCGCCGATCCTAGCCTTGCCAGAAGGTAATGATGATTTCGTTGTCTATAGCGATGCCTCTGGTACTGGCTTAGGATGTGTTCTGATGCAAAGGGGAAAAGTAATTGCCTATGCTTCAAGGCAATTAAAAGACTATGAGAAAAGTGCACCAACTCATGATCTTGAGTTGGCTGCTGTTACCTTTGCGCTGAAGATCTGGCGTCACTATCTATATGGGACTCGGTGTCAGCTCTACACCGATCATAAGAGTCTCAAATACCTTTTCACTCAAAAAGATCTGAACATGAAACAGCGTCGATCCTTGGAGCTTATCAAGGATTATGATTGCGAGATCTTATATCATCCCGGCAAAGCAAATGTTGTCGCGGATGCGTTGAGTAGAAAAGTATATCCAGAAAAGTGCTGTTATGCCCTAACTCCAGTTATATTCTCTTCTGATCTTATTGAAGATATTAGAGTTGCTCAAACTGAAGCACTGAAAGAAGAGAATATTGATTCTGAAAATCTTAAAGGGCAGTTACAATTTCTAACTCTGAACCATTTGGGACTTCACTGTTTCAAAGGAAACCGAATCTGGATTCCTAAGTATGGTTCAATTCGCAGCACTCTTCTATCCGAAGCTCATCAGTCCAAGTTATCTATTCATCCTGGCAGCTCAAAGATGTATTTTGATCTGAAAGCTGATTACTGGTGGCCAGGAATGAAGAAAGACATCGGAAAATGTGTTGAAAGTTGCAAAGTATGTCAGATGGTTAAGGCAGAACACCAGAAACCCTTCGGGGATATGCAACCACTGCCAGTTCCTGAATGGAAGTGGGAGCATATAACAATGGACTTCATTACGAAGCTGCCAAAGACCAAAAGACAGCACGACTCTATCTGGGTAGTCGTTGATCGTTTAACGAAATCAGCACATTTCATTCCAATGAAAGAAACGTATTCACTCGATAGATTGGCACAGCTGTACATCACTGAAATAATTTCTCGTCACGGTGTGCCAAAGTCTATTGTATCTGATCGTGATAGTCGTTTCACATCCAGATTCTGGCAAGCACTACAAGAAGGGATGGGTACTCGGATTTCTATGAGTACTGCTTATCATCCAAATGCAGATGGCCAGAGTGAGCGTACTATTCTAACTCTCGAAGATATGCTTCGTGCCTGCATTCTTGATTTAGGTGGTAACTGGGATGACCACTTGCCGTTGGTCGAATTTTCATACAATAACAGTTATCATTCAACAATCAAGATGGCTCCTTTTGAAGCTCTATACGGAAGAAAGTGCAGAACTCCTACCTGTTGGCGTGAAACAGGCGAATCGCCAATAGCAGGACCTGCCCTTCTACAGTTGACTCACGAGAAGATTCAACTTGTTCGAAGAAATATTCTTGAAGCTCAAAGCAGGCAGAAGTCATATTATGACAATCGGCATAGATCCATCAGTTTTGCAGTTAACGATTGGGTGATGTTAAAAGTATCCCCAATGAAGAATGTGGTACGGTTCATTAAAAGAAACAAGCTAGCTCCGAGATTTATCGGACCGTTCAAGATCATTGAAAAGATTGGAAATCAATCTTATCGTCTTGATCTACCAGCGGACTTAGCTGGAATACACCCTGTATTCCATGTTAGTCATTTGAGAAAAAGCTTAGCTGATGAAAGAGAAGTACAGATACCACACGTTAACCTTCAGATAGATGAGAAGCTTCGCGTGGTTGAAGAGCCAGAACGTATTCTGGACTCGAAGACTAAGAAGCTTAGAAATAAAGAGATACAGATGGTGCTTGTCCAGTGGAAACACCACAAAGGTTCGCATCAGTCTTGGGAATCCAGAGATGTCATGAAAGCTACTTATCCCAGGCTGTTCGAACATAGCTAACTTCGAGGACGAAGTTTGTGCGTGGTGGAGCCCATTCTGTAACAACCTAACTTTTTATCAATTATGTAATAATGAATTTTGAGATAATAATATAATTTTGCTATATTATTTGTATTTGCAAATAAGTGGTTAAGAATGAAAAATTTATTAAGTAAATATAATTTTAAATTTATATTTATGATTTAATTGAGTAAAATAAAAGAGATGTAAAATACAAAAGTTTAGTGGGTTGAGTAACAAATATGATCAAATCAATATATATACTCAAATAAATGATCAATTAAGATCATTAATTTTGATAACTCTCTCTCTCTAATCTCTCTCTACACCTATACGGCAATTTCACAAATTTGCCAAGAAATTCAAGGTTTGTGCAATTAATTCAAGAATTAAGACAAGGAAGAGTTACAATCCACAACAATCAACAAGAAATTGCAAGAATTTGAGGTAATTATCGATTTAAACTTCAAAAATTGTTGAGTTGGTTCGGTTTTGTATAAAAACCGAAAGTTAGGATTTAAAATATGTAATCCGATGATTGCATGTGTATATAATTGATAGATAATGATGTAATTAAGTTAATAGATGCTAAAGAAACAAAGATTTTTGGTTTGAATCATCCAAAATGTGAAGAAATCGGAATTTTTGATGAAAACGTGTTCTTGGCAAAAATATCATATTTTGGATGATCTTGATCAAATAAATGTGATTATGGTAGGGAAATTACTATAAAAAGACTCAAATAATGTTGTTACAACAAAATATTACATTGCATGTTAATAACTATGAAAATTTGTTAATTATTGATAAAATCCGTATGAACAATATGATGAACACCAAGAACATCAAGAACAATTTCTGGAAAATATACCAAGTATGGGGTCCGAATTCGGGTAGGACCGAATTCGGATGGTGCCCATTTCGGACCTAAGCTTCGGTTCGGATAATATCTATTTCGGATGCTTTCAAAATTCGGATCTTAGCATTTCGGATCTAAATGATCCGAATTCGATACCTATATTAATCCCAATTCGGATAACACTAAATTCGATCCTATGTCCGAATTCGGATGATGCTTTGATCCGGATCCGGATGATTCGAATCCGGGCTCCCAATCCGGATGTATCCGAATCCGGATTGATCCGGATCCCATTATTACATTTTGATATTTTTAATTTAATAAATGATTATATATATATATATATATATATATATATATATATAGCTTTTGAGAGAACTTATGGGAATTTAATGAAAGATTGACAAGATATCAGATATCAGAATCAGATAGAATTACAGATTTTAATGACCAAAAGAAATAATGAAAATGATGATGATACAGACGATGAAATTAACATGATATTATCATGAATGAATTTGAACAGGTTCAGTATATTCTGAACAAAGATTTAAAGACATAAAGACTTGAAAGCGGGTCAGAGACTTGATTTGACAAAGAACAGAATAGACAAGATAAAATCCTGAGATAACTCAGGTGGCAGATTCTTATATCTGTTTGATATAGACCCAAACCAGTGAGTTATAGATACTCAGATTGAACATGCATCGATCCGGTTGAGATATATTGTTGTTGATAGATTTATTGATATTCTCTTTATCAGCTGGAATGAGACCTGTGCACACCATGGATGGGTGTTGCCCAGTGGATCATGATAGCTATTTGATTATCTTTTTATATTGCATTTAATATTGCTTCAGACTTTGCTTTATGATTCATTGCTATCATGACTTCTAAAACATATGCTTACATCATTGATCAGACATTTGATAAATTGATTCAGCTTGACTAGCCCTTATGGTCTATTGTTCTAGACCCGGCTATTTCACCAGTTCTTATGAACTTGGTAATGACCTCCGATGTTCCGACATATTGACTTACTGGTAGCTAGCCCAGTATGTGGCTGATCCCCACGATTTAAGCGTGAGTGTGGCTTGAACATCATCCGATTCTATGATTTTATATCTCAATCATGAGGGCTGTAGCGGCAGCCAAGACATATCACGCTAAGACTAATGACTCCGCTTGACACGCATGTTGATATTGAAAATCTATAAACTCACTAAGCGTTGCTTACAGATGTTGCATTAATATTTTACAGGAAAAGCCAAAGGAAAATCACCTGCAGGACCTAGTACTTAGGTCATTCAAGATCCAAGTTTTGAAGATTTTCTAGACCACTACTCAACAAATCTTTCTGGTACTGATTGGAAGACAACAATTGTGGTGGTTTTGGGTAGATATGATGTAATGTATGATATTATGATTAGATTAGATGTTGCCCTTTTATAACTTTATTTTGAAATATGTAAACTTAATCCTAATCTTGTATGTACATGTAATTTTATTATTCCGCAATTTAATTACCCTATCTTAGTATGGTTGATATCGTATTGCTATTTGTGGGACCTAGACTCTGAGGACTGCCCCGGAAGGGGAGGTCTTCACACTTCTCCCCCTCATGGCGATCTGGGTCGTCCTGATCGTCATGTTTCCTCCTATGAGACTCAGCCTGTGGACGACACTGGAGCTCGATAACTGCAGACTCAAGACGGTCCATGGGGGAGTTTAGTTGCTTCTGGACTTGAAGTATTAACCGGTTTTGCGCGTCTATCTTATCTGACAGCTCCTGAATCATCATTTGGACTGATCGGGTCCCTGGTGGAGGCACATCCTCAGTAGCGACACCCTTACCCTTAATTAATGATAGAAGGGCGGTATGTCGTTCCTCGGCAGCCTCCTTGTGGGCGTCCAGGGCAGCCTGGGTAACAACACCGGCAGCACGTAGAGCTGCCGTTAACATCTCTATGTTGATTTGGAGATGGCCTGTAGTGGATGGCGTAGATGAAGCCACTCCAGGTCTTCCTTCTGTCATCTCTGGCTCCACAATAGGATGCGCAGATCTAGAAGTTTGAGGAACCGCCACGGAGGCAGCTCGTTGATGGGACGCCCCGAAGGCATCGTGCGATGTGTGTGGGGGTAGGGAGTGAATTGTGGGAGAAAGATGTTCGGTCACATGGGGCGGAGTGTGACCTCATTCAACACCACGACTCTCCGAATGAGAGGGTGATGGCGTGTGTGGTAGATCCCCGTGCAATGAAGTAGCATCCTGTTGAGAGGATGCTAAGTGGGTGGTTAGGGTGAGTTCGACCATCGGACTAATGGTCTGAAAGTGGGTTGTCTGGCTGATGGGGTTGTGGTCACCCTCGGATGTTATTTCAATCCCTCTTACAACAAAGACGGTTCTTTCGGAATCCGTCGTCCCTGCTGCCTCACCAGCTCCTCCCTCTCTGACACTCACAAGCTCCCGCTCACCTAAACCCAATGATTGTTCAACTTCCATCGCTTCTCCCTCTACCTCAATTGCTCTTATCTCACCTTCGGACTGGGTAGGCTCAGTCGGATCTGACCGAGCCTCATCCAGATAGAACTCTCTCAAATATGCCCTAACCTTTTCAGATTGCACTGCCCTTTGAAGAAGGGACAGTGGGATTGTCATTACTGGTACAGAAGGTGCCCCTTTCGGAAGATTAAGCTTTTAAATTGCTACTGTTGGGTAGACATCTGCCTTTGGACGTTCATGTATGTCATCGTCATTGTCCATGGCATATTGAATTATTAATTTTAGGAAACGCTGGATAGGTATGTATTTTCGTCCGCGTTTGGTGCTCCTCTCCAGGTGAACTCTTCTCAATTCCTCGAACAGCAATGCGGCGTAATCATAGTGTCTGTTGTAAGCAAAGGCAACGATCATTGCCATCACTTGAGCTGTTGCTGAGTCGTGTCCAGCATGTTTGGCGGTGAAGCACTTATTGATGACGTCAAAAAGAATTCTCCAGTGAGCCTGAAGATTCTTGGTCCGAAAGTCTGATGGTTTGGTGACCGGACCGTCATAACCCAAGGCTTGAATTTCATTAAGGGTTTCGAGGAGGGAAGGAATAGGGGCAAACTAAAGGCGATGCATGGAATAGGCCTCAGCAGGTAGGCGTAGGATATGACGTATGGCGGTGGCGGTTATTTTGACTGGGACACAGTCTATGGTGGAGGTGAAGTGTGGTTCGGCATCGACGAAAAATTTTAACCGATGCCAGAATTGTTGTAGGTAGATTTGGGGAACGGATATGGCAGCGGAAAGGGAGTAGTAGATTGTGTGGTTTTGTTGGTACATTCAGTGTGACGACAGCAGTCTAGTTTTGTTATTGATAAGACAAGTTCTTAGGTGATTTTAGAATACAAGGCTTGGCATTCGAATGTAGCCATAGATTCGAATTGTTTAAGGCTTGGGATTCGAATCTGTGATAGATTCGAGTCTAGCCTTAGATTCGAATAGGCTAGATTCGAGATTGTCAATATGGACAGACTCGAATGGGCCTTGGGCCAGATTCGAGGTTGGCCCACAACAGACTCGAATCAGGGTCTATAATTAGGGATAGACTCGAATAATTAGTTGACTTTTTGCAGAATTCGTGAGGAATTAAGCAAGAGGCGATCTCGAGTTTATCAGCTAGGTGAGTGCCGTTTCGGAGAGAATTAGTACGTAGGATCGTTCGTGTGTCGTTCGTTCAGCGTCTAATAGTCTCCGTGTTTCCGTTGGTTGAGAGTTGTCCGTCTGACCGTCAACGAGGATTCCGCACTCGTTCACGGATCCGCGTCTAGATAGATCTTGCAGTCGTAGACCTTACAAGTGGTATCAAAGCCTACGGAGTGTTCTTGGTGTTCTTCGTGTTCATCAGATACATTCTAGGTTTCTTGACGCTAGTTGGACGGTTTTGCTCTCAAAAACGTGTTTTTGAGCTTAGCAAATTCATATTCGGGAAACACTTTGTCGTTTTTCACGTTTTTGGTCGAAATCATTGTTTTTCGTTTGAAAAATAGTGGTTTAATCTGTAAAACGTCAAAAAATCAACGTGTTAGCCGTTTTTCGAGTTTGCGGCGCTCGAATCTATAGGGGTAATTAGGGTTTTACTTTATTTTCGAGTCTAACCTAAATACGCTCCTTTCGAGTCAATTTCAGTGAGTTTCGAGTCTACCTTGTTTCGAATCTGTTACTTCATTCGAATTGGATCTCGAGTCTATATTGTTTCGAGTTTGTTTCGAGTTTGTTACTGTTTCGATTCTGTGCTTCGAATCTGCTGACATTCGACTCTGCTGTGCCTTCGATTCTAAGGATCTTCGAATCTAAGGAGTTCTTCGAATCTGACATAACTTCGAATCTAAGGAGTTCTTCGAATCTGACATAATTTCGAATCTAATTGACTTTTAAGACTTACTCGAATTTAATCTCAACAGATTTAATATTAATTAGTTTCGAATCTATCTAGATTCGAATAAGTTAGTCTAAATCAGTTTCGAATTAAATTAATTAAGTTCAAATTCAATTTCTTTTAGAAAAGATGTCAAACCTTCAGAAATTCCTTGAGATGGATCACGAAGTTGGGAAGGCAAATGCACCGCCAAAGCTGATGAAAGTTGAGGACTATTACTGGTGGAAGGACAGATTTACAGATTTTGTACGATTCAATGATATGCGCATGTGGGTGTGCATAGATGAAGGGTACATTCCGCCAGTATCTGAAGTTGAAGGCCGTCAAAAGGTCTTGTCATACCAGATGATGAAAGAGGATGACAAGAAATTATTTGAAGCCGAAAACAAAGCTTTTTCTTTAATCCGAATGGCGTTACCGCAAGATATTCTACACACATTCCGGACTCAGAGGACATCAAAAGAACTTTGGGAGTCGCTTGAGAAAAGGTGTGAGGGAAATCCTCGGGTTAGGAGAAAGCGTACAGAGCTGTTAAAACAACAGTTCGCCATCTTCAAGGCGTTAAAGGATGAACAATTGAATGATACTATCACTCGATTTTATCATCTATTAACAGAGCTTGAAAGTCACGACATTGAGTATAGCGACACAGAAAAGAATAACAAGCTTTTGGATGCCTTACCCGCCAAATGGGCGATGTATGTGGCTATGATTAAGCTTGATGAGGATAAGTACTATACTCAATCGTTGGAGGATGTAGTGGGAACGCTGAGGGCGTATCATTTCGAGTTATTGAAGGCTGAAACGGATTATGAACAAGTCCAAAATCCGGAAATGTATTTCGGAAAATCAACACCTTCAGTGACAGCTGATATGAAGACAGCTACAGCGTTTTTCACAGGAGAAACTGCGTCACCAGCTGAGCCAGAGTGAAGCACAATGTAGAGCTTTCATAGGGTTTAGTGGACCGGATGAGCAGCCACAAGCATCTACTTCAGGATCATCGTCTCAGGGATACACAAAAATGCCAATGAGTGCTAAAACTGCAGAGGAGCAACTGAAGCTTCTAGCATCGTTTGTAGCGGCTTACGGGAATTGTATTCAAGGGAAAATAATTGATCCAGCTTTATGGGAAGAATATTATGATCAGGTGGATCCGGATGACTTGGAACAAATGGACCTACAATGGCAATTGGCTATGGTCACACAGAGATTGAAAAGGTTCATGAAAAGAACAGGAAGAAGTATGAGTGTGAACAATGTAGGATTCGATAAGTCAAAAGTTAGATGTTATAACTGTCAGGGGTTGGGACACTTTGCGAGAGAGTGTCAAAGACCTAAGATTGATAATCATCAGAACTTAGGACGTCAGCATTTAGCCAGTTCAGGGAATCAAAGATCAGGGAATCAGGGTTCAGTGGCTGGTTTACTTGCTAATGTGGGGTCTAACAGACAGTTAGATGGCACATATGATTGGAGTACACATCCAGAGACTAATGCTAGAGCCTTCATGGCTGAAGTCACAGAGACTGGAAGTACGGGAGCAGAAGAGGAAGAGAAAGAGGATACACAGTTTTCTGATTCAGAACCTTTGGTGCTGGAAATTGCTGAGGAGCTAACTACGCTGGAGTTTGCAGCTCAGATGGCCAATATCAAATCTGATCGGAAACAGGTAATTCTAAACTCTTCTATTTTTCATGATTTATGTGCTTTATGTACTACTTTGAATGATAAATTGAATTTAGTACTAGAAACATATTCATCTATGACTGCTCAAATTCAATCCTTAAAATCAGATAATGCTAATTTATTAGACATTAAGGAAGATCTTCAGGCCAAACTGAGAAATGATGCTCAAGATTTACTAGTTCTGAATGACAAATTGATTGAACAAGGTGTCAGGAATGAACTACTTTATGAGCATGTAGAGTCACTGACCAAAGAGATCTCTCTTAGAGATAAGGAATTAGCTGAGTCTAGAACTAAGGTTGCTGAGGCAAATAGTAATCGTGTACCTACTGCTCAGGATGCGACCAACGATATGGTTAACTCAGAGGTAGTCAAGGTAACTGAGTCCTATGAAGTATCTTCAATTACTTCTCAGGTTAGACAAACGGTACAGTGTGTTCAGTCTAGTTGTAATTCAAAACTAGAAGAGGAAAATACTGTAAGCAATGTTAACAAAGGGGAGTTAAAACAAGCTGTTGATACAGACAATCAGGGTATTAGTAAGACACCTAGGTCAAAGAGTGCCTATAAGAAATCTATTGACAAGATGTCTTGCTTTAAGTGTCATGAGAAAGGACATGTTGTTTCAGGTTGTCCCTACAAAAAGTCAGAGTCTTCATTAAACATAGGGAAACAAGAGCAGCAAATCTTAAAAACAATGCCTAGTGATGCGAGCGGGAGTAGTTCTCGAGTTTCTGAGAAGAACTCCGTTGAGGTGTCACGTATAGGTAGTTGTCAATCATCGGTGTTTCTTAGACAAAATGACGGACTTAGGATTAATTCCCCGAATAGATTTCCTAGTCAATCAATGTCTGGCCCCCATACCATTATTAGGAAAAATTCACCTAAGAGGAGTCACACTCTAGTTAGGTCTAATTCTCCTAATAAGCATACGACACCAGGTAGAGCCCGGAATTATGAGACTGAAATGTACCATAACAAAAATTATTCAAGGGCTGAAACGAAAAGACCAATACAAAGGTCGAGAATGGATGTTAATCATTCAGCTTCACAACAGATTCTTAATCAAAAATCCAAGTCACCTGAAAGGAGAGATGGGTATTTGAAAGAATTCAAGTTTGTGGATGAGGATGGTATTACCAAGTCAGTCATGGCTTGGGTCCCCTGTGATAACTAACTTTTCTTGTTTAGTGTGCAGGAGTTAGCTACAGATCCTAATGACAAATGGTTTATGGATAGTGGTTTCTCTTGATACAGGACCGGGGTACAAAGGACGAAACAGCAGGTATGCTTTCTGGGTCCTTAGACCAAAGTGAGAAGTTATAAGGGGAATATGTAAGGTGTGTCAGTTGTGTCAGTCTGTATAAACAATGCGAATCTAGTCACAAAAGCATTTGTTACTTCATGCTTTGGGTTGTTAGTTCAACTGAATGGCATGTGTAATCCAAAGTAACTTGACCTTAGGCTATTTTCTTTCTTTTTATAGTAAGTTAGTAAGTTACTTTATTAGCTTATTATTATTTATGAAAATCAAAATAAAAAAGAGAGAAAACCATAAAAAAATCAAAAAAAGAGAATATCAGAAAACTGAGTTAAGTCTTAGATGCATAGGTTCAAAGTGACGAAAACTAGCACCGTCGTTACAGACTCTAAGTATTTAGGCTTTCACACATAATGCAACTAAATCCTAAGTGTTATACTTTATTTAGTTCGATGTGTTGGTAGGCATAATACATATAGGGAATCTCAAGGCTAATAAAATATTCTTGAAAAAGTCAAGCGTGTCACTAACTTAGATGTACGACCAATCGGTCTTAATTTTTATGTACAAGACATACAAACATTGAGTCTAAATGAGGTATGCAAACTTTCTGGGGATGTATGGCAACATCAAATACATCTGACAATGGAAAGAATAGAAATATCATGTAAAACTGAGAGTCGAAAACATGCAACTCTGTTGTACGTAAGTACAGACCTGTTGTCTCTGTTTAGATTCGGGTTAGCAGATATGTCGCTCTGTTGTACGTCAGTACAGACCTGTCACCACTGTATGCTAACTTTAAAAATAAACTTTAAGTCAAACTAAGACACTTTGTTGTATGAAAATACAGACCTGTGTCCGATGTTTGTCTTTTAAAGAAAGTTTGCAAATACCAACAAGTTAGAATCTTTGTCTGTGTGCCTTGATCATAAAAGTATGTCTATGTCTGCGTCACGTAAGATAATTTCCTGATAAATGAAAAGTCCAAGGGATATTCCGAAATGTAGAATGTTTAAAAGGGGTAAAATACCAACAATCGGCTAAATAGGTATGTCATGACAAACAAACAAAGGAATAAAAAATTCCTAAGTGTGAAAGTTTAAGTACTGAAAGTTAGTATCAGACATCGCTATCTGATTGAATCTTTCTTTGACTATTCTCGCCAAAAATATACTATTTAGTGTAGGTTAGAGCAGCTTAAGTTTAAAATTAATTTTATTTTATTTTATTTTTATCTTCAGTAGGATAAAGGTCAAAGTTTCTACGGATGCATGATTGGCTGAATAAACAAATATTGCGTGAAAATCTGTTGCTTAGTGTGATTGGTTCTGCAAAGGTTGTAAACCTCCATTACATGAAAAAGTTGAAAAAGTTGAATTTTATTCAAAGATTTTCAAAATTTTCATTTAAGTGTTGAAAAAGTTGAAAATTGTTCAAAGTTTTTCAAAACTTACGAGGTTGGGACTATTTAAACAAAGGTAATGATAGTTTCTCTCGAACTTAGTTCTCGTGTTTGGTTTACGCTATAAACCTTCAAAAACTTTAAGTAGGAGAGTTTCATTTTATCTTTATCGTTGAATCATGATTTTAATGTCCTACTAACATCTAATGACTTGTTTCATGTGTTGATTAAGTCTATACAGTGTTAGCCTTGAATTATTCACAGAATTACAAATTCTTCAACTGACAAAGGCGATTTGTGAACTTCATGCCAAGTTGGATCAGACAGAGACTGATCAGTAGCAGCAGATTGCAAATCTGGAGGCTATATTGGCATCTGGTTGAAAGATCATCCATCTCAGGGGGAGAAATAGTAGAGAGTGGAGAAATCGTAGAGAAGCTGTCCTTCGAAAAAGATGGCCTGAGCAGTGAGCTGACAAGTCAAAGAAGATAGCTCGAATAGTGAGCGGGCAGATCTTTCAAGACAGTAGTGAGCTGGCAGATCTTTCAAATATTGGCTCTCACTGCTGATCCTCAGGGGGAGTCAGTGATCGTAGCTACTGACAATAGGAAAGACAAGGATTCAGAGACAACTGAAGTAACTGAAGACATGGTCTGACCGGAGCATTGTCAGAGTAATTGAAGATGACTTAGAACTTTTTCCGAAGTGTTATGAATGCATCACTCGATGAAGGTGTTATGAATGATGATCAGAATGGGATAGATCTAGAGATGCAGAAGACTGCTCTAAATGATGAATCAGATTCTGAAGTTAGAAGTGACTGATTTAGCTTAGAAGGACCGTATAATCTAGGAAGACAATTCTGGGCTGAGGTGTTTGCAAAAACTGTCAGAAGAAAGGGTCGTACTGCAGATTTGAGAGGTTAGTCTAAGAGGTATTAGAAGCGCTGTGGTTTAAAGGAACGTGGACTAAGTTAGAGAAGCGATTCAGAATCATCAGTCATGGATAACAAGGAGAAAGGGTGATCTCGACACTCATTGTCATTAAAGCAAATAGTCTATCAAGATCAATGAACAAAATCTAGAAGCTATCGTCAAGGGGGAGTCTGTTGGTACATTCAGTGTGACGACAGCAGTCTAGTTTTGTTATTGATAAGACAAGTTCTTAGGTGATTTTAGAATACAAGGCTTGGCATTCGAATGTAGCCATAGATTCGAATTGTTTAAGGCTTGGGATTCGAATCTGTGATAGATTCGAGTCTAGCCTTATATTCGAATAGGCTAGATTCGAGATTGTCAATATGGACAGACTCGAATGGGCCTTGGGCCAGATTCGAGGTTGGCCCACAACAGACTCGAATCAGGGTCTATAATTAGGGATAGACTCGAATAATTAGTTGACTTTTTGCAGAATTCGTGAGGAATTAAGCAAGAGGCGATCTCGAGTTTATCAGCTAGGTGAGTGCCGTTTCGGAGAGAATTAGTACGTAGGATCGTTCGTGTGTCGTTCGTTCAGCGTCTAATAGTCTCCATGTTTCCGTTGGTTGAGAGTTGTCCGTCTGACCGTCAACGAGGATTCCGCACTCGTTCACGGATCCGCGTCTAGATAGATCTTGCAGTCGTAGACCTTACAGGTTTGTAAGGATGTCAAAGGCTAGTGTTTCGGTTTCGCGACTAAGAATGGATACATCAAGCTGCCAATTGTGTGGCATGAACTCAACGAATTCAGCTTGGGAAAAATGGATTCTTCGGGTAACTGGGCGTTATAGTTGGGAATGGGGGAATGGGGTACGGTAATCGCGACTGCGGGTTCCATGATTCCTGTAAAGGTGCATCAAAGTTAGAACAGAAGACTTTAGATGATAAGACATTGATAAAAAGTCTGGATAAGTGTGAAATAGAAACTCCCTGATCTGTTTAAAGCATCGGGTCTTTATTACTAGAATGGCATTCTACAGAATAAAGTGCAAAGTCAATCGTTAAGAGACCAATGTTAGAACAAGAATTTTCACTCAAACATGGATCCTAACTCTAATCAATGGTGCACCGGACTAAAAATCTTTTTGGGTTTTTGATTTATAATGAGAATGCAAAAATGAAAAATGTAAAAAAATATGCTAAGTGTTGGATTTCGGATGAACAGTACCACCGAATTCGGATCCAGTCGAAATTCGAATGATGAATGATAAGTGCAGGTGATGGTCCGAATTCGGATGGGGACCGAAATAGGATGAATGCATGCAAGAAGAAAGGGTCCGAATTCGGATGAAATCCATAATTCGGATGGGAACCGAATTCGGATCTCAGCCGACTTCGGATGCACAGTTTGTGAGAAATGGAACTTAGGAAAATAATGAAAAAGTTGAACTTTCTTTGAATGACCGAATTCGGATCCACAGTGGTCCGAGTTCGGATGCACAGTGTCCAAATTCGGTCATGGGAGTTGGAAACTTTTTGAATGTCTTCTAAGTGACACATCTGAATTCGGGGCTTGGTCCGAATTCCGACGTCCGAAGGCCAACAGTTCATTCAATTCTTTCATGCACCATGCTACGTGAACAGTTGTGATTGTGTCAAAAATGCATGAAAAAGAAGATCCTAGACTAAAAACATGTAAGGAGCATTTTATTTAATTACAACTAACTAAACAAAGTAGATTAAATGACCTAAAAATACCAAAAACCGAAACTAAAAACTAAGAAAAATTTGAAAATCAAGTAGACAATATAGTAAGTTAAATGCTAAAATAAGGTTAGAAAATTGTTTCCTGAGAGTGCCGAAGATGAAAGATGCAAGAAAAATGACTGAAAGTGATGATCTAGAAAGCTTGAAATGTCAATAATGGTGGAATAAAAATGGTGGTGTTCGTCGGTGATGTGAAGGAGAAGAAGAAGAAAGATTTGAAATATCTTAAGAGTGAAGCAATGGGAAGGGTTGACCGCTGACCCGCCCTATTTAAAGGGATCGGATCGGGTCGGCCAAAGGATCCGCGCCCAAAATTACACCTGGGCCGCCGGTTTTCAGCAAGCACAAAACCCAAAATGTTGGGCCTTAATCTAAAAATAAAAAAACAAGCATTTTACACAAACATTTGGCCCAAAAACAAACTCTTTTTGTATTTTTCTTTGAAACATAAAATAAGCAAATGCAAAATAAAATAAAATATATAATTTTTTTTAAATTTTCTTTTAACAATTAAGTTAAGACAAAAAGAAATGAAATAAAATAAAATAAAATAAAATGTTTTTGGCTTTTTGACGAATTTAAACAAATAAAATAAAATATTTTTGTGATTTTCTGATCGACTAAATTAAACCTAAAAATTTAAAATTAACCAACCTAAAATTTAAAATATTGAAATAAAAGAAGATAAAAAGGACAAAACTTATAAAATTAACATCCTAACTATACTCCCCCTCAAATAAACATCTATTCGCTTCCTTTTCTTTTACAGATTAATTCCTTGAACATATTTAGCCTTAAAGATACAGACAAACCTGGATTAAATTTGCGTCCCACTCAGTGATGAACAATTCACACAGCAATTTGTCAGGATCATTAATTATTAAAGATGTACATAGATAAAGAAACATTTAATTTTAATTTTGTGACACCACCCTTAAATTTAAATAACAGATATTTTCTAAAATAAAGGAATTTCAAACATGATAGTTTGAAATAGAATTATTTAAGACGTTATTTAACTGGAAGGTGGATTCAACATGCCGATATGGGATACTAAAAACTGAAAACGAGGTTCGTCTAAAGCTTTAGTAAAGATATCCGCAAGTTGATATTCCATGCCAACAAAATACAACTCAATTGTTCCCTTTTCTACATGATCTTTAAAAAAATGATACCTGATATCTATAGGTTTTGTTCGAGAGTGCTGCACGGGATTGCAAGAGATGGCAATTGCACTTCTAGAATCACAGTAAATTGGGATATTGGTGAGTGAGAATCCATAATCACGTAATTGCATTCTCATCCATAGCACTTGAGAGCAATAGCTTGCAGCTGCTACATACTCAGCTTCAGCTGTGGATGTTGAAACACAATTCTGCTTTTCGGAGGACCAACTCACCGGTCTGTCTCCCAAGAACTGAATTCCTCCTGATGTGTTTTTTCTGTCAACTCTACAACCTGCAAAATCAGCATCTGAAAAGGCGGTAAGATCAAAATCGGTTCCCTTTGGATACCATAGACCAAGATCGGGTGTACCCTTAAGATAAAGAAAAATGTGTTTTACCGCAGTTAGGTGTGATTCTTTCGAGTCGGCCTGAAAGCAAGCACAAAGACATGTTGAAAACATTATATCAGGTCTACTAGCAGTCATATACAGTAAGGATCTTATCATCCCTCTGTAAGTTGTATTATCGACACTTTTCCTAGAAGGATCAGTGTCTAGCTTGGAAGCCATGGGAGTTGCGATACTCGTGCAAGAGTCTAACTTATACTTCTTGAGAATGTCAAGAGTATATTTCGACTGGTTCACAAAAATCCCATTTTCAAGTTGTTTGACTTGTAATCCGAGGAAAAAGTTCATTTCCCCCATCATACTCATCTCGAACCTGGACTCCATTAGGGCTGAAAAATCCTTACAGGAATTACTGTCAGTAGATCCAAATGTAATGTCGTCGACATGTATTTGCCCTAGTATTATATGCGGGCCTTCCCTTTTTGTGAACAGTGTTGTGTCCACCACACCTTTGCTGAAACCAGCAGAGATAAGAAAATTAGAGAGACTGTCATACCATGCGCGAGGTGCTTGTTTTAAACCATAGAGGGCTTTGTCTAGCACATAAACAAAGTCAGGTTTATGTGCGTCAACAAATCCTTGTGGTTGTTCAACGTACACCTCTTCGTTAAGTTCACCGTTAAGAAAGGCTGTCTTGACGTCCATCTGGTACACTTTGAAGTCCTTGTGTGCCGCGTACGCCAAGAAGATTCTGATAGCTTCGATCCGTGCAACTGGAGCGAAGGTCAAGTCATAATCTATCCCTTCTTGTTGTCGGTAGCCTTTGGCAACAAGTCTCACTTTGTTCCTTATCACAATGTCGTTTTCTTCTCGTTTGTTCTTATAGATCCACTTTGTTCTGATAACAGTTCGGTCTTTTGGCTTGGGAACTAACCGTCATACTCTGAGCTGTTCAAACTGGTTGAGCTCTTCTTGCATTGCAACTATCCAGTCTGGGTCTTTTGGGGTTTCATCTACATGAGCTGGCTCTATCATACTAAGGAATGGTGCGAAGAGACATTCATTAGCAGACGCCCTACGTGTTTGGACACCAGTTGAGACATCATCAATGATTTGATCGGTTGGGTGACTTCGGGTCCACTTAGTCTCGTGTCGAAGGGGTGCTCGGGATGGAATCTCAGTGGTGAGAGTGGGGATGGATGACGATTCATGGTCAATGGTTTCTAGTGATGGTACCACTGGTTCCGGTTCAAGTTCCGAATGTTCAGGTGAAGGAAGGATTTTTAGCATGATATGCGAGGGTATTTCTGGAGTAGATTCAACTGCGGATGTATCAGTGGAAGATGTTGATGGATGAGGGTATGATGTGGATGAAGATGGATCGGATAAAATTTGTGGTGCAGTTGAATTGTTGGATGGATTACCTACATTATTAGCAACATTAGAGACATTAGCGTTAGGACCGAAAAATTCTACGTAAAATGGATCAAATAGGTTAACTAAATCGGAATATGAAAAAGAAGTAGAGTGAGTAGAAGAGTCTCCAGGCATTTGTGTAATGCGTGGTCCTGTATGATCAACTTCGGGTGCCAGTTCAGCCAACTAATCAAATGTGACATGCACACTTTCATTGACTGTCCTGGTTTGGGTATTGAATGCACGATAAGCCTTCGAGTTGGATGAGTATCCAACGAAGATCGCTTCATCCGCTTTTTCGTTGAATTTCCCGAGGTTGTCTTTATCACTAAGCACATAGCAACTGCAACCAAATACATGTAAGTACTTGATAAAAGGTACTTTATTCAGGAAGAGTTGATAAGGAGTTTTATTGAAGCGCTGATGGATTATGGAGCGATTCTGTGTGTAGCAAGATGTTGATACGGCTTCGGCCCACAAGAACGGTGGTAGCTTTGAGTAGGTCAGCATTGTACGAGCAGCTTCCCAAGGGTACGGTTACGCCTTTCTACGAATCCATTTTGTTGAGGTCTTCTAGCAGCAGAATATTGATGCTGAATACCTTTGGATCGAAGGAAGCCCTCAACTACTAAATTCTTGAACTCCGTGCCGTTGTCAGATCTGATTGATTGAACGGACAGTTGCTGTTGGGTTTCGACACTCTTTATAAAATCTATGATTTCTTAAGCTGTCTCATCCTTGGCTCGCAAGAACTTAACCCATGTATATCATGAGTAGTCATCAACGATAACCAACACATATCGCTTCCCATTTATGTTATGGGTCCGCATCGGTCAGCATAAATCCAAGTGAAGTAACAACACTCTCTTCGTTGATGGTTCGGGTTTTGGTTTGTGAGATGATCATTTCATCTTTCCCTTCTCACAAGCTCCACAAAGATGGTCTTTTTCATAACGTAATTCTGGGAGACCTTTAACCAGTTGTTTCGCAGCCAGCTTGTTGATGTTGTCAAATTTTAAGTGGGATAACCTTCTATGCCACAACCAAGAGTCTTTTGATGAGGCTTTTGATAAAAGGAAAATGCTATCCTTAACCATGAGCTTAGCTACGTCTATGGTGTAAAGGTTAGAGTTGCGGGAACCGGATAAGATTTATTTGCCATACTCTTTACACTACAGTTCCTAGCCCTAAATGTTACTTCTAATCCTTTATCGCAGAGCGGTCCTATGCTAAATAGATTATGTGATAATCGCTCAACATAGTCAACGTCCTTGATGACTAGATTATTTAAGACTAAGTCCCCATATCCTTTTATATGAGCCTGATGACTGTTCCCGAATTTTACCGTCTCACAATATTGTTCAACAACGTTGGACAACAATTCTCTTCTCCCTAGTCATATGCTTGGAGCAACCCGTATCCATATACCAGATGGATTTAGCCTGAAAAACAAATAAATTCATATAATGAAATTCTACAAGCATTCAAACATATCCATCTATTATTGACAATCAAACCGTGTTCTGAACCGAGATGTTCAGAAAACATGATGAAATAAGACCGGGTCCTGAGCTGTGTGCACAGAAGCCAAATGTGTCGGTTTAAGCACAACCGACAAGCAGAAGAACGGGTACTAGTCTATGATAACTAGAAGCCAATTCAGTGAAGTACGGGTCTTGATCAGAAGTAACCAAGAACCATCTGCATTAAGATCATACAACTTTGGGTACCCATCTTAATATGGGTCCTTTTTGGTTAGGAGTTCCAGGTGAATATGACACGTGTGCAGTTTTAGGAACCCATTTAGCAGTTATGTGTGGTCCAGATGCATAGCCTTTTGGAATTCATTGAAGATTGGATTTATTAGGCTTTGGAACCTTAGGCGATGAAATTACCTTCGGTTTTTGACTTTTTGAGACCTTTTTAACTTTTGCTTTGGTTTTGGGCCTCGGCAAAGGACAAGTCTCATTTTTCTTTGTGGCCGATGATGCAACATTTTTATTTTCTTTTTGTGAATTCTTTTAGCAGGATATGGCACAAAAGCATTCATTTCAGGAACTTGACGTCTAAAACAAGTTGGACATAAATTGAACAAGTCACTAAAAGAGTACTTTAAACAAGAAGTAGAATTCGTTACATCATTACACTAATTGTTTTCTGAGATTACAGGCATCCTATCTCTAGAAACAAATTCAATTGGCATTATAGCCTTCTTCACAAAAAAACTTGGAAAATCCTGCATGGTGGTTTTAGGGACTCTTCTTACATAATCTGTAGGAACAAAACGACGAGAGTCAGTATGCATGGAAGATTTAGACTTTAAAGATTTTTCTTTTTGTTGGTGAGTGGGTTTCTTAAAAGACTTGGATTGAATCTGAGTCTTTTTAGAAACCTCAGCTTTAAAAGGTTTTGAGCACTCACCTTTACAACTGATAAAAGAGTTTTCAGTTTTAGTCTTGCCTCTGTTGGATGACATAAATGGGATTTTGGTGGGATGAGAAAGTGTTGGTTCTTTTAAGAAATCTTTCAATGTTTGAGAAACCATGTCAAATTTTTCTCTGTAGACAGTTTATTCTACAGATTCTTGAAAATCAAGTGCTTTCTTTTGAGTTGACTTTAATTCATTTTCTAAAACAGTAATTTGATGTTGTAGAACTTTTGTAGGAATATAAAGGCGAGGGATTGGTTTTACAGGTTTTGCTTTCATTTCAGCTTCTGAATAACTCGACAAGAAGTCTTCCTCTAAAGTGAGTACTCTAGAAGAATAACTCTCGTTTAGTTCTTCATATTGAAAATATATTTCTTTTTGTTTATTTTCAACGCATTTCTCATCCTCCTGGTTTAAAACTTCTTTTGATGACTCAAAAAAGAAAGCTTTAAGTCCAGCTCCCATATAATTCATGTCATAAAATAAAGGTAAAACACTTTGAGCCCTTTTCCAAATATTTAGGATTTTTAAAACCGATTCCTTGTTTAGAATGGTAAAACCTAGTTTCTTTGGGCTGGTTCAAGTGAATAGTTTGTTTGGTTTGACCCCGTTTTAAAAATGCATCGTCAAGGGTTTTTATTCGTGAGTACAAACTTATTCTTTCTTCTTTTATCACTTTATATTTTTCTAAACTGTCTATATTTTCCATACTTACTGTCTCTAATTGTTTTGAAGGTACATATGTTTCTTCTTTTAAAGAGAGTTTTTCGTTAGATAACCTATCCATACAAGATTCTAGGTATGTATTTCTATCCTGAACATCTACCTTTTCGATTAGGATCTGTTTTATCACATTATGATTAGTTAACCACTTTGATTGATATAATTCAGACGACTCTTTTAAAGTTTGGGCTAGATGTTCAGCCTGCACACACTTTTCAGTTTCAGCATTTAACCTAGCTTCTAAATCAAGTATATATGTGTGCAATGTACATTCATTATTTACAGATAAATTATTTACATGCTTTGGAATGTAACAGGAATGTACCTCTCGTGTCTCTGAATCGGATGACGAACATTCGGGATCGTCGGATCTGGCCATTAGACATGCTGGTGGATTTGTCGTTATCTCCCCCTCATCAGCACTGTCTAAATCTGAAGCAGTTGAAGTAGCATAGCTATCCAATCCCAGACGATCAACCATATAACAATTCTTTCCCTTATCATCCTCGTCATCGGTGTCTTCAGCATCCCAGTAGTCCTCCTGGGCGACGAGAGCCATGGCATCTGTTCGTTTCTTGGCGGCTTCCAAATTCTGCTCATAGTAGCTGACGTCCCTGTCAAACTCGTCTTTACACTCCCGAGCAAAGTGGCCCGGTTTCCCACACTTGTAACAGAGACGCTCTTCGGTGCCTTTCGTCTCATCGGCTCTCGGTCTCTCATCCCTCCTTTCCACCGGCCTCTTGTCGGCACGGCGAGGTTCACGACTGTCATCTCTCCGAGTATCCCTACGATCATACTCTCTTCTATCGTCCCTTCGGTCGTCCCTGCAGTCATCACGACGATCGTCCCTCCGATCATAGTCATGTCGGTCATCCCTACGATCATCACGCCTATCGTCTCGCCTATCATAACGGCGGTCATCCCGATAATCACGTCTATCATCGTATCTCCTTTCATCCCTGTCATCCCTGCGATAGTCGTCCTGATGATAATCATCGCGTCTTTCATCCCTTCGTTCATCTGAGTACCTCCGCGGACCGGTGTTGTAGCGGAGCTGATTATTAGTCTTGTTGGAAAAACGTCGTTGTTGGAGACGATTTGTCCATAAGTCTATCTATTCTTGAATGACCGCTTCTTCCTCATCCATTACCTCACGCGGAGGAGAAGCATATTTATACTGTGACGAAGATGAACCTGGAGGAGCAAAGGATGCAGTGGGAATATTCGTGTTGGTGATCAAGGCTAGGGAATCATTAGGTTTGATGCCGGTGTTGGCAGATAGCAACAAAGATGCGAGTTGATTTGCCATCTGTTTTGTTGATCCACATCACCTTGATACTTTTTCAGCTCTTTAAAGACCACATTGATCGATACTTCGGGAATGTTCAGGACTCGTCGTGTGGCCCGGCATGCAATCTGCCACTCGGGGGCTAAGGCTGAAAAGAACTGGATGTTTATGTCATCATTGTCCTTTTTAATGTGCAGTTTGTTTAATTCATTCAGGACTGCACAGAACCTAGTAAATGTAGCCTGCAGTGACTCCCCGTCTTTAGCTCGGAATTCAGTGAACTCAGCCTTGGCTTCCTCAATTTTTGCTCGGTCATCTAGATCTGCCCCCAGCATTTGAACTTCTAACTCGTCCCATATTTCTTTAGCAGACATTTTGCTGTCTACTCTGACTAAGATATCAGTGGGGAGGGCCTGATAGATCAGATATTCAGCCCTCTTATCAGCATGCTGCCTGTCTCACTCGGCATCATTTGCGGGTTCCCTCTCAACCTCTGATGCGAGTACAGGGGGGTCAGCCTCGGGTCTAGCCACTATTTCCCGATAGTAGATAATGGGGCCCTCAGAAATGGATTGAAGCATAAGTTTTCCATTGGGTTGCATACCGACAAACTTTAAGAACCGGGACTTCCATTGTTCATACTCATCAGGATACAGAACAGGTGGTCTGTTCTCGGATCCCTGTTCTCGGATCCGAGTACAAGAGCTTCTCGAGACATGATATCGGGTGCGGATATGGACGAATAAGATCTTGAAGGTGGAAACTTAAATCGGATGAACTGGACTACGGATGAATAACACACTGGATGGTACTGATTCGGATTAAGGTGCTGATTTCGGATGTAACCGAATTCGGATGACTAAGTGGGTTCAGACAGGAACCGAGTTCGGATGAACAGTGCTTCGGATGGACCAAGACTAGGCTGTTTAATGGAGGATGAACCGAATTCGGATGGTCCGGATTCGGGTGAACAGTGTCGACTTCGGGTTGGACCTACGGATGAAGGAACCAAATTCTACTGGTCCAGATTCGGGTGAACAGTGACCAAGACGGATGAACACTTAGGAAAATTTTCAAGAAGGAACACCGAATTCGAATGGTCCGGATTCGGTTGGTCCGAAAGGAAAATTCAAAATAAAGCACAAGTCAAATTAAGTTAAATTAAATTCCCTGATCTAAACTTCGGATGGTCCGAAGTTCGGATGGGACCGATGTGGGGTCCGAATTGGGCAAGATTTGGTCCGAATTACACTTAAAATTGGTCCGAAATGGACCTAAGTAAAGTCCGAAACAGGGTCCTAGATGGTCCGAACTACGGTCCGGATTGCTACAGTATCGGTCCGAAATACAGCAGATATTCAATATTTCAGTAACAGTCCAGACTTCAAAATGAGCAGATTTATGGCCTAAAATTGTTTCTAAATGATTGGAAAACTATTTTAAACACTTTTTAGCTTTTAAAATGTACCAAAACACTTAAAAATCCTTAAATACGGACAAAAAAACGCAAGAAAACACATATTTTTCTAGAGTTTAAAACAGCCGATTATAGGAGGAATTTGATGTTAAGATTGAACCTAATAAGCTCTAAATCAGTAGGAAATGATAATGTGATGATTATATGGCAATAACAACACATAAACAGCAGAATATCGTGATAAATGAAGATCTAACCGTGAAAACTATGAAAAACTCGATGAAGATGATGAAGAACAACACAGAATCCGATTTCTTGAAGTTGAAATCCACCTTTTTGGGCTCTGATACCAATTGTTGTAATAGATTCCCAGTATTTATCAGCACACAAATGTTCAATAATCACTCCCAAGAATAATTTACACTCAATAATTGTGTAATGATGAAGAACAAAAGGAATGTTGGGAGAATAAATAATGTTGGCGGCTGAATGAAGATTCTTTCAATTTGATAAATGTCAACCGTGTCTCATTTACAAACCCTATGAGCCTAGACACAGGCTCCTTTAATTAAGTTTCAAGGATTGACACTTTTGGCCCTTGAACTTTTCATACAAAATAAACTAACAAAGAAATAAATTACAAGACTAAATATTATCTAAATAATTATTACAAAATAGATCCAGAAGATCGAAATTTAATTTGAAAACACAACTTAGTGAAACAAAAGAATATTCTAAATGTAGGGTGTTAACTTGCGGATGGTGTGGCAACTCGCGGATGAAGGTACATCCGAGAGTTGTAACTCTCGGATGGAGTTGGAATATAAAAGACTTAGAATATTTAGAGTCTGTGTGGTGTGTGCCTTGTAATCAGAGCTCATCAAGGTGGATTTAAACTGAAAGATTCGGCATCTGCTGCTGTTCCTACTGTTCGTCGAGTTTTCTTCAAAAAATACCCGGTTTGATCTTCTTTTTATCAAATATTTTGCTGTTTTCGTGTTGTTCTTTTCATATAATCATCTTATCATCATTCCCTACTGATTTAGAGCTTCTTAGGTTCAATCTTAACATCATATTGTTCATCTAATCGGTTTCTTAAAATCTTGAAAAACATGGGTTTTCTAGCTATTTTGGTCCATTTTTAAAGATTCTTTAAGTGTTTTGGTGTATTTTAAAGGCTAAAAAGTGTTTAAAATAATTTTCCAACCATTTAGAAAAAAAATTTAGTCCAAAAATCTGCTAGTTTTTTTAAGTCTGGACATTTTCTGAAATTTCCTATCTGCTGTAATTCGGACCCAGTACTGTAGCATTTCGGACCTTAATTCGGACCAGTTCGGACCCCAATCCGGACCAGTTCGGGCCATACTTCGGTCCATTTCGAACCATCCTTAGGTGACCTTCGGACCATATATTGCCCATTTCGGACCTTACTTCGGTCGCATCTGAACTTTGGACCCTCCGAAGTTTAGATCAGGCAATTTTAAAACACTTAGTTTATCTTGTGCTTTATTTTGTATTTTCATTTCGGTCCATTCGAATTCGGACCATATCCGAATTCTGTGTTTCCTTCTTGAAATTTTTCCCAAGTGTCCATCCGTACTGAGTACTGTACATCCGAACTCGGACCACCCGGATTCGGTGTCCTGATCATGGTCCAACCGTATTCGGTTCCAGCCATTTTTCACTGTTCATCCTAATTCGCCCATCCGTATTTGGTTCATACATTCATTGGTCAACAAGGTCTTGGTCCATCCGAAAGTACTGTTCACCTGAATTCGGTCCCGTCCGAACCCACTGTTCACCCGAATTCGGTCCTGTCCGAACATAATCTTTGATACGAATTAGTACCATCCGGGGTATAATTCATCCGCAGTTCAGTCAATCCGATTCAAGTTTCCACCTTCAAGATCTCATTCTTATATATCAGCACCCTATATCATGTCTCGTGAAGCTCTTGTCCTCGGATCCGAGAACAGACCACCTGTTCTGTATCCCGATGAGTATGAACAGTGGAAGTCCCGATTCCTATAGTTTGTCGGTATGTAACCCAATGGCAACCTTATGCTTCAATCCATTTCTGAGGGCCCAGTTATCTACTATCGGGATATTGCTGCTAGATCCGAAGCTGACCCCCCTGTACTCGCATCAAAATTGAACGAGAACCTGCAAATGATGCACAGCAAGACAGGCAGCATACAGACAAGAGTGCTAAATATCTGATATACCAAGCCCTACCCACTGATATCTTAGTAGAAGTAGACAACAAAATGTCCGCTAAAGAGATGTGGGATGAGTTAGAAGTTCAAATGCTAGGGGCAGACTTAGATGACCTAGCAAAAATTGAGGAAGCAAAGGCTAAGTTCACTGAATTCAGGGCCAAAGACGGGGAGTCGCTACAAGCCACGTTTACCAAATTCTGTGCAGTTATGAATGAACTTAACAAACTGCACATCAAGAAAGACAAGGATGACATAAACATCCTGTTCTTTGCAGCCTTAGCCCCCGAGTGGCAAATTGCATGCCGAGCCACACGACGAGTGTTGAACATTCCCAAAGTATCGATCAATGTGGTGTTTAAGGGACTGAAAAAGTATCAGGGAGATGTAGACCATCAGAAGCAGATGGCCAATCAGCTAGCATCCTTGTTACTATCTGACAATACGGGCATCAAACCCACTGACTCTCTGGCCTTGATCTCCAACACGAACATTCCCACTGCATCTTATGCTCAAGGATCATCTTCATCCCGGTGCTGATATGCTTTTCCTCCGCGTGAGATAATAAATGAAGAAGAAGCAGCAATTCAGGAACAGATAGCCTTATGGACTAATCGTCTCCAACAACGAAGTTTTTCCAATAAGACTAACAATCAGCTCCGCTACGACACCGGTCCGCAGAGGTACTCGGATGACAGGCGAGATGATTATCGTAGGGATGACTCTCGCAGGGATGACAGAGATGACTGCAGATACGATGATAGACGGGACTATCGGGATGACCGCCTTATGAAAGGCGAGACGATAGAAGAGATGATCGCAGGGATGATCGACGCGATTATGACTGAAGGGATGATCGTCGTGATGAAAGAAGGGATGACAGACGGGACGATCGAAGAGACTATGATTGTCGGGATAATCGGAGAGATGATAGTAGGGAACCTCGCTGTGCCGACAAGAGGCTGGTGGAGAGGAGAGATGAAAGGCCGAGAGCTGATGAGCTGAAAGGAGCCGAAGAACGTCTGTGCTATAAGTGCTGAAAACCGGGCCACTTTGCTCGGGAATGCAAGAACAAGTTCGATAGGGACATCAGTTACTATGAGCGAAAGTTGGAAGCCGCCAAGAAGCGAACGGATGCTATGGCTCTCGTTGCCCAAGAAGACTATTGGGATGCAGAGGATACTGATGACGAGGATGAAAAAGGAAAGAATTGCTACATGGCAGATCGTCCGGGATTGGATAACTATGCCCCATCAACTGATTCAGATTCAGACACTGCTGCTGAGTGGGAGACAACGCCAAATCCACCAGCATGTCTGATGGCCAGATCCGACGATCTAGATGGTTCGTCATCAGATTCTAAGACACGAGAGGTACATTCCTTTTACATTCCAAAGCATGTAAATAATTTATCTGTAAATAGTGAATGTAAATTGCACACACATATACTTGATTTAGAAGCTAGGTTAAATGCTGAAACACAAAATTATGTGCAGGCTGAACATCTAGCCCAAACTTTAAAAGAGTCATCTAAATTATATCAATCAAAGTGGTTACTATTCATAATGTGATAAAACAGATGCTAATTGAAAAGGTAGATGATCATGATAGGATTACGTACCTAGAATCTTGTATGGATAGGTTATCTAATGAAAAGCTCTCATTAAAAGAAGAAATATCTGTTCTATCAAAACAATTAGAGACGGTAAGTATGGAAAACATAGACAGCTTAGAAAAATACAAAATGATAGAGTAAGAAAGAATAAGTTTGTACTCTCAAATAAAGACCCTTGATGATGCATTTTTAAAATGGGGTCAAACTGAACAAACTATTCATTTGAATCAGCCCAAAGAAACTAGGTTTTACCATTCTAAACAAGGAATCAGTTTTAAAAATCCTAAATATTTGGAAAAGGCTCAAAGAGTTTTACCTCTGTTTTATGACATGAATTATATGGGTGCTGGGCTTAAATCTTTCTTTTTTGAGTCATCAAAAGAAGTTTAACCCAAGAGGATGAGAAACGTAATGAAAACAAGGAAAAAGAAATATATTTTAAATATGAAGAAGTAAACGAGAGTTATCCTTCTAGAGTACCCACTCTAGAGGAAGACTTCTTGTCTAGTTATTCGATAGCTGAAATGAAAGCAGAACCTGTAAAACCAATCCCTCACCTTTACATTCCTACAAAAGTTCTTCAACATCAAATTAAAGTTTTAGAAAAGGAATTAAAGTCAACTCAAAAGAAAGCTCTTGATTTTCAAGAAGCTCTTCTTAAGAGTGGGGAAAAATTGGTAAGTCAAAGTTTTCAACAATCTGTAGAATTAACTGTCTACAGAGAAAAATTTGACATGGTTTCTCAAACATTAAAAGATCATTTAAAAGAAGCAAGAGTTTCTAGTCCTAACAAAATCCCACTCGTGTCATCTAACAAAGGCAAGACTAAAACTGAAAATTCTTCTATCAGTTGTAAAGGTGAGTGCTCAAAACCTTTTAAAGTTGAGGTTTCGAAAAAGACTCAGAATCAATCCAAGTCTTTTAAGAAACCCACTCACCAAGAAAAAGAAAAATCTTTAGAGTCTAAGTCTTCCATGCGTACTGACTCTCGTCGTTTTGTTCCTACAGATCATGTAAGAAGAATACCAAAAACTATCATGCAGTATTTTACGAGTTTTTTTGTGAAGAAGGCTGTTATGCCAATTGATTTTTTTTCTAGAGATAGGATGCATGTAATCTCTGAAAACAATATTTATAATGATGTAACGAATTCTACTGCTTGTTTAAAGTGCTCTTTTAGTGACTTGTTTAATTTATGTCCAACTCGTTTTAGACGCCAAGTTCCTGAAATGAATGCTTTTGTGCCATATCCTGCTAAAAGAATTCGCAAAAAGAAATTAAAAAATGTTGCATCATCGGCCATAACGACAAATGAGACTTGTCCTTTGCCGAGACCCAAAACCAAAGCAAAAGTCAAACAAGACTCAAAAAGTCAAAAACCGAAGGTAATTTCATCGCCTAAGGTTCCAAAGCCTGATAAATCCAATTTTCAATGGATTCCAAAAGGTTGTGCATCCGGACCACACAAAACTGCAAAATGGGTTCCTAAAACTGCAAACGTGCCATATTCACCTGGAACTCCTAACCCAAAAGGACCCATATTAAGATGGGTACCCAAAGTTGTGTGATCTTAATGCATATGGTTCTTGGTTACTACAGATCAAGACCCGTACTTCAATGAATTGGCTTCTACTTATCATAGACTAGGACCCGTTCTTTAGCTTGTCAGTTGTGCTTAAACCGACACGTTTGGCTTCTGTGCATACAGCTCAGGACCCGGTCTTAATTCATCATGTTTTCTGAACATCTCGGTTCAGAACACGGTTTGATTGTCAATAAAAGATGGATCTGTTTGAATGCTTATAGATTTTCATTATATGTATTTATTTGTTTTTCAGCCAAAATCCATCTGGTATATGGATTCGGGTTGCTCAAAGCACATGATTGGGAGAAGAGAATTGTTGTCCAACGTAGTTGAACAATATTGTGGGACGGTAAAATTCGAGAACAGTCATCTGGTTCACATAAAAGGATACGGGGACTTAGTCTTAAATAATCTAGTCATTAAAGACATTGACTATGTTGAGGGATTATCACATAATCTATTTAGCATAGGTCAACTCTGCGATAAAGGATTAGACGTAACGTTTAGGGCTAAGAACGACAGTGTTAAGAGTATGGATGGCAAAGAAATCTTATCTGGTTCCCGTAACTCTAACGTTTACACCATAGACGTAGCTAAGCTCATGGTTAAGGATAGCATCTGCCTTCTATCAAAAGACTCTTGGTTGTGGCATCGAAGGTGTAGGTCCCGAGAGGTTCCCAAAGTATATAGCTTTAAGCTGTAGAGGGGGGGTGAATACAGCTATTTAAAAACTACACACTATTTTCTCAATGTCTGTATGTATTATCAACAAGTTGTTAATTACAAACAAGCTTGAATGCGGAAAGGTTCAAGCTGAGATGACAGATACAACAGTATGTTCACTAGTCTAAGACAGACTCAAACAAGTTTACAATGAATACACTCACTAAGAAGCACTCACTATGTTTACAAGACTCAGAGGGACAGCTTATGTAGAACAGCTTAGACACAAAGAAACTGTATTACACTAGCAGGCTTGCATGCATGAAAAACACACTTGCACGTTCACTCTTGGCTTCAGCACTTAGCTTTTTGGCTTAATCTTTCTGACCTTAGAAGCTTCCTTTTATACTCACTCAGAGGATCTAAGTGAAGCTTCTTCATTGGACCGAATGAAAAAGGAGAAGTCTTGTTGAAAAGACAACATAACCTTTTCTGCACTTTTCTGAAAAGCAGACTTGTCTTCTTGTGTGCAGAACTTTTGTTTTTCACTTTGTCTACTGTTGCATTGCCTTTAACTAAATAAGGAATGTCAACTTTGCGTCTTTCTTCCTTGTAAAGGCCTATTTTGATATAAGAAAAAGGTCTGTCACCCTTTTTCAAATAACCTTTTGTCTTCATGTAACAGAACAGCTTGGGCAGGCTGAGCAGTTCTGATTTCCACTTTGTCTTCGACTTTGTAAACTGATCTTGTAGCCAAAAAAATACATGAGGACTTGGAAACACATTCCATAAAGTATTTAGCCTGTTCACAAAGAACAGGTTCTGTTCACAAAGAACAGAACACTTGTAAACTTCCCAACCTGCTCATCAGTGTAGAGCAGCGTAGACAGTTTATGTCCAGCCTGTTCAGCAGACTGAACAGCTTGAGCAAAACTGTCTTTGTTGCAACACATGCAACTCATAGAACAGCCTTAGGCTGATATTGCAAATCATTTTCAGGTTTCAATAAGGCATATAACAGGCCTTAAAGTCAACCTTCAAAGGCATCAACAGGTTTGATTAATAATCTCCCCCTCAGATGCAGAATAGGTTTGACTGAGGCCTTTTTGTGCCTAACAATCTCCCCCTATTTGCAATAACCAGTCTAAGCTGGCCTTATCAAAAGTCACTATATATTTTTACAGTACATTTGTTGAAATAGAATTACAACATCAACATAAAGTAAAAGATCAGTTTTTATATATATGTGAATGATCATTCACATTAGGGTACGCTGGGATCTCATAGGTACGCTGATGAACCTAATTCTATATATATACTGATTTTTGATTACATTAGAACAACACATGTTCTTACAAAAGTACAACTAATGTACTGATGTATATTACAACTAATGTAAAAGAGAAAATTACAACATATGTAAATAAAGTACAACTAATGTACATTGGACTGTTTTTGTTGGGAGCATAAAATGGTAAGCCTGTCTAACTAATGGACAGCTTCCATTCTTCACCTGCCCAGATGGCAGATGGACTTCATTACACTGGAGGGGGAACCTGAAACATCTTTTCCAGCTTTTCCCTTGTATCCTCAAGTTCTTGAACTTCACTTCTTATTATCATGAACTTGGGATCATCAAGTTCACCTCTTTCAAAGAAGCCTCTGAGCTGATCCCAGACGGCTGCTCTCCACTTACTAGACTGCCTGAATGAAACTGCAAGTCTGAAGGCCACAAGTTGTCTCAGATCCACTTTGTATAGATCTGAAGCTCTTTGAAAGCATTTCTTCTGAGTTAACGGATCTACAAAAAATGCCCCCTGCTCAGGCTCTTCAATGATCTTGCCATCTTCAAACTCTATTCCACTAGGCAGGCTGTGATCAACTCCTTTCATTTCAATGGCATAATCGCCTTGTTCAATCAGTGCAAGGAGTAGTTCCATTTCAGTGTCCTTCCTTGTCCTCCTGGCCTTAATTTTTGGATATGTCACAAAGACACCTTCACTAACTTCTTTGGAGATCAGACCAAGGTTCTTTACTCTCTCCATCAGTTTCTTGACATATGCTCTGATTGTCTTAGCCGTTTTTGACTTTGACTCACTTAGAGCAACTGCCAGCTCAATCTAATTCTCTGTACCCCATCTGTGCTACGTCAGTGTAGTCATAAGTTTCTAATTCTGGGCCTGCTGCACCCATCCTTGTTATTTTCAACTTCCACTGACTGCCTTTTCTTGATATAGGGACAGCTTTGACAATTGCTTCCTTGGCAAGCCTTCTTTCAGCAACATCATGAAATTTTTTCTTTGCCAGGTTGTCAAAATGGTACTGAGCTCTTGCATGAGGCACTGTAGGATTGGTCACTGAGACCATAGTACCTTTTTCTTTTTCTGCTTCCTTCTCCCCTGCTGATCCCTTAGCAGCTTCCAATATTTTCTTTTGCACTTCCAGAGTAGACATTTTAACTTTCTTTACTTCTTGAAGTGCAAATGATTTGGCAGATTTGGCAGATTCTTCTTCTTTTCTAAGAACATCCAGGGCTTGAAGCTGTTCTTCTCTAAACTTAAAATATTTGTGCATAGGAAGACCCATTTCTTTGGCCCTGGCTTTGTGAAATTGGATTTCTGCTGCTTTCTGTTGTTGAGGATCAGTTGCTGCTATTCCTTTACCCTTAGCTGCTGTAGTGATAGCAGCTTCAGGACTTTCCTCCTCCTCTTCTTCTTCGTCTAAGATCAGATGCCTCCTTCTGCTGCTTGGCCTGCCCTCAGGAATAGTTTCCTCCCCCTTAGACTGAACAGGGATTGGAGATTCAACCTGAGTAGACTGAGCAGCATGGGAGGCACCTTCCAGTGTACCTGTTGAAGCTCCTGCTTGTTGACCAGTTTGTGCTGCAGGCACTGGTTTCTCCTTAGGATAAGAGGTTTTCTCCCCCTTAGACTTAGTCTTAGAGGCAGACGACTTCTCCCCCTTTGAAGGAGATGGACCAGCACTTCAACACCCGGTCTGCCTGAAGACACGAAGTCATCAGGCTTGCCAGCACTTTTGGCAGCAAGCCTGGGGCCAACAAGGCTATTCACTAAGAATGCCAAGTTTTCCTTCACCTCTGCAAGCTGGGTAAGGCAGGACTGAAGAGAATAGGAATGTGTATCAGCAAGGGAGGTCAGCTTGACAATGTTTTCCCTATCAGACTCGGTGAACAGCAAACTTTGAAGCTGTGCAAGATGTAATTCGAGAGAATCTTGCACATCAGCAAGGTTTGATGACACAGAATTTGATAAGGAGCTAATGAGAGTGTTCAAGCTGGCCAGAGTAGTAGGAAGATTAGTGTTGCAAGAAGTTAGGAGAGATGACAGCTATTGAGAAATAGCTGTCATTGAGGACACAGAGTCCTGTTGCAATGAAAGAATAGAGGAGAGGGAGGTGGACACATTTTGCAGCTGTGCAGTGAGTGCTAACAGCTGTGGAGAATTATCTGTTTGTGGAGTGGTAGGGAAGGAGTCTTTGAACGAATCAAAGAACCCCTTAAGCTGTTCAGACACAGAGTCTGAAATGAGAGATGGTAGAGAAGTCATAGAGGTTTCTAAAGAACCAACTTTGTTGGTCAACAGTGAAAGCTGATCCTTCAAAGGCAGGTCTTTAGGAGATGGAGGTGTATGGGTTGACTGTTTAGATTGGGTAGATGGAGAAGAGGATGATAAGGCTGGTGTATGAGGATGTGATGGAGAGGGAAGAGGAACATTTGAAATAAGCTCCATAGCTTGGGCAAAAGTAATGTGGCCCAGCTTGGAGGGATCAAAGGGTCCTTCAGCAGCGGCTGTAGCTGCATCACCAGGAAGAGGGGTTGATGTTTGGGGCCTTTCAGATGCTGCTTGTGTTGCAACATCCTCATGAAGACCAGTGGGGGTTCCCTCTGCAGTGCCTTGGTGTAAAAGCACCTCAGCATTGGGATATGGGATATGCATTTCAACATCAGCAGTGGTGAAACCTGCTGATGGAGTTTGCATGGAGGGAGCAGCCTCACCAGAGGGATGGTATGATCCCTGAGGTTCATCAGCCTGGGTTGTTGGTCCCTCAGCAGCTGTTTGGTGTAGAACAGCTGTATCATGGGGAGCAGAAGTGGAAGGCTGATCTGCTGGTTGGTCTAGACCAGCAGGTTTGACACCTTGTGCAGACTCAGGGTGTAAAGAAGTTTGAGTGGGGGACAGTGTGGACTCAGTATGGAGTGGAGAGGGCTCCTGTCTTTCAATATTCTCAGCCTGTTGGGAGGCTGGAATAGTTGAGGTGGTGATCTCCTTTTGTACAACTGGTTCCTGTTGGGAGGAACCAGAGGGTCTAGGCTGACTCTGGGTAGACTCAGGTTGGAGTGAAGCAGGCTCCAATTGGGCTGAACCTTCTCCCAATATAGGAGAGGCAGCAGGGGTTGCTTCTCTTACAACTGAACCCTGTTGAGAGGGAACAGAGGAGGTGGTTGTTTTGGCTGGTTTCTTTTTGGAGATGGATTTTCGTTGGTAGTGAAAGGATGAAGTGGGTGATTGTGGAGAGGAGATGAGTGGTTCAGACTGGACAGGTTTTGAGACTGGGTCAGGAACAGTGGGGTTGGCCTGTTCCATGGTCTCTTGTGCCACAGAGGCACCAACCACTGAGGCTTCAGGCTCAACAAATGAACCAGGGTGAGGAGTCTGCTCCCCCTCAGCCATAGAGGCTAAAGGTGAAGACTCAGACTGAGCTGTTTTGGCCTTCTTTTGCACAGGCCCAGCTTCAGCAGTTGCCAGGGTCCTCTTAACAAGTTTGGACCTGGCTTTGGATTTTCTTGTGGGAGCAGCAGCTTCTGGATCCACCCTCACATCAGAGGGTCCTTCCACCAATCCTAACAACCTCCTCATTGGTGTGGATAGAGGAGGCTCATTTGGGAGAACATGAGTGTAGAAAACTCTATTCCCTATGACAGGGAATGCGGCAGTCTTAAGTAAAGGCTGAGAGTTGTATAGATGCTCACCACAGTGATGCTTGAAGATGAGGCTCAGAAACCTGGGATATCGGACAGCAGCTGGTCTTGGCTCTTGCTGCACCAGGTTCCTCATGTTCAGAAATATCCACTTAGCCATACCAATGGTAGTCCCATCCACCAGCTGTAGGACTATTGGGATTTCATCACGGCTCAGTTGGTCAAATGAACCAACTTTGCTGCTGAAGCTCATCATTACTGAAGCAAATAAGAAGCTGTAAATGGGGGACAACTCCTTCCTGAATAAAGTAGCTCCAATTTTGGGTTCTGCTACACCACAGAAGCGTAGCAGATTGCCCATTTGTTCATCCTCAGCTTGAGGCATGTCATAAGTTTCAGTAGTTGGTAGATTCAGCACCTCCCTGAGAAGATCAGTACTAATCTCAATGGTCTGAGTCCCATTGGGAATAGTACCCTTGATGACTTTGGTGTTGGGGTTGTAGGCACAGGTGTACCAGAACTCGTACACCATCTCCTGGTACAGGACACCAGGGGATGCAGTCATTGCATAGTTCAACGGATGAACTCTTAAAAACTCCACCATTTCTTCATACCCCTTTCCCACATAGTTCTTAGGTATGGTCAGATTTGCAATGTAGTTGGTGGGTTTGATGGTCAGCATTGTGGTAAATGATGAGTGTTTGACAACATCATCACCAACGAACACTGGAAGAAGGGGATTAGGTCTGTGAGCCATTTGGGAAGTTTTGAGGTTTGGAGAAGCAAAAGACCCTTAGTCGATTTTTAGGGTTCTTGAGGATTTCTGGAAATGATGAGGAAGACGAAGATTAAATAGTAGTTGGGTATTTATAGGATTTGAATGTGAGTGTGTATGAGAGAGAAGATTTGGGCGGTTGATTTGGAAAGGCCGTTAACGGAAAACGGAACGGTTGTCCATGTCAGACCGTTTGTCAGACCACTTGAGCCCTTTTTCATCACTAACACACGTAACCCACATTATCCGCAGTAATTAAGTTAAATAAAACCATAAATTAAGTAACTTAATTGTGAAGAAAGGTAATTGAAAACTGTTGGTCTAAGCTGTTGGTCAAACCTGTGATGAGCAGGGTCATTACAAGCTTTTCAATCTTCAAGTTGTTCATTCTTCAAACTGTGCCTTTAGCCTACTCTCTTTTGTAAGAACAGGTTGTGTTCAATAGTTGAACAGGTTAGAGGACAATGGTTTGTAAGACAGTGTGAATGAGTGAACAGGGTGAAGATTGGACCATCAGAGCAGGCTGGACTAGTAAACTGTCTTTGTTCAGCCTGTTGTATGTTCAAGCTGTTCAAGGATTTCAGAAAAATGGCTAAGCACAGAACATGCAGAGCCTGCTCTGTTTAAGCTGTTCTGAGAAACTTGATCAGTGTGAGACATACAAAGTTTTAGACCTTTAAGGACACTTAGTCACTTTTGTTTAACATGCCCAGCTTGCTGACAAGGTAACCTTGTTTCATCCAGAGGTTTGGTGAAAATGTCTGCAAGCTGTTCATTTGTGGAAATAAAACTTACCTCCACATTACCTTTCTGAATGTGATCCCTGATGAAGTGATGTCTGACTTCAATATGCTTTGTTCTTGAATGAAACACTGGATTGTTGGAAATGGCTATGGCACTTGTGTTATCACAGAGAATAGGAATTTTCCTATACACTAGTCCATAATCTTCAAGCTGATGTTGTATCCACAGAATCTGCCCACAGCAGCTTCCAGCAGCAATGTATTCAGCTTCAGCAGTAGAAGTAGACACTGAGTTCTGCTTCTTGCTACACCAACTTATCAACTTACCACCAAGGAGTTGACATCCACCTGTTGTGCTTTTCTTATCTAACCTGCAGCCTGCAAAATCAGAATCTGAATAACCTGTTAGTTCAAGGCTGGAGTATTTGGGATACCAAAGACCCAAACCTGGTGTACCCTTTAGGTATCTGAAGATTCGTTTAACAGCAGCTAGATTAGATTCCTTTGGATCAGCTTGGAACCTAGCACACTGACAGGTGGCAAACATAATATCAGGTCTACTAGCAGTTAGATACAGCAAGCTCCCAATCATGCCTCTGTAAGCTGTTACTGAAACAGCTTTGCCATTGGGATCAGCATCCAATTTTACATTGGTTGCCATTGGGGTTTTAATAGGAGAACTTTGATCAAATTTGAACTTTTTCAAAAGATCTAAAGTGTACTTTCTTTGATTTATAAAAATTCCAATTGAGGTTTGTTTAACCTGTAATCCTAAAAAGAAAGTTAGTTCTCCCATCATACTCATTTCATACTTGGATTTCATGAGTAATGAAAAATTCTTGCACAATTGCTCATTAGTAGAACCAAATAGTATGTCATCCACATAAATTTGAACAAGCATAATATCAGATTTCACCTTCTTTATGAACAGTGTGGTATCCACTTTACCTCTGGAATACCCATTGCTCATAAGGAAATCAGTAAGAGTGTCATACCAGGCTCTAGGGGCTTGTTTGAGACCATAGAGAGCTTCGTCCAACTTATCGACAAAACCTGGATGTTGTTCATTTTCAAAACCTGGAGGCTGCTTGACATAAACTTCTTCTTGTAGCTTCCCATTCAAAAATGCACTCTTCACATCCATTTGAAATACCTTAATGCTCTTATGAGCAGCGTAGGCTAGATACAAACGAATTGCTTCTAGCCTGGCCACAGGAGCAAATGTTTCATCATAGTCAATTCCTTCCTCCTGTCTATAACCCTGAGCAACCAGTCTTGCCTTATTTCTTATGACATGACCTTGCTCATCCATCTTATTCCTGAAAACCCATTTTGTGCCAATTATGGTTTTTCCTTTAGGAGCAGGGACCAGCTTACATACCTTGTTTCTCTCAAACTGATTGAGCTCTTCTTGCATGGCAGTGATCCAATTGGCATCTTTTAGTGCTTCATCCACCTTCTTTGGCTCCAACAATGAAACAAAACTAGAGAACATACAAAAGTTCCCAAAGCTGTCCCACCGTGTTTGTACCCCTTTGTTGATATCACCAATTATTTGATCATTGGGGTGACACCTAATCCACTTAGGATCATTTTTCAATGATGATTCACCTGAGTTGTTAACATCTTCAGCAGGTCCTGTTGAACAGCTCTCAAGATTTTCAGACACACTGTTGTCTTGAGCCTGTTCACTTGTTGACCATGTCTGACTACTGTTGAACATATCAGCAATAGAACTAGGAAAATCAGCATTGATAGGTTCAGGACATGCAGTTGTAATTAAGTCAGTACATTTATTCACACAGGGTGTATTGACATAATCATCATCATGCCCATCATTATTAACAGGTTCCACACTGGGTGTAGTGGAAGCTTTTGAGTCCTCTTCACTGTTTGAATGCATCAGATCATCAAAGTTTAATTCTCCTGAAACTGATTCAGGAACAGCTTTGGTGGAAGCATTCTTGGACTCTCCAAAGGTGACATTGATAGATTCATCTATCACCTTTCTTTTGTTGTTGTATACTCTGTAGGCTTTGGAGATAGCAGACTAACCAACAAGCACACATTCATCAGCTTTTGGTTCGAACTTTGACAGTTGATCCCTTTGATTCAGAATGAAACAGGGACACCCAAACACATGGAAGTAACTGACATTTGGCTTCCTCCCTTTGAGCAGCTCATAGGGAGTCTTGTTGAACCTTTTCACCACTAAGGATCTGTTTTGGGTGAAGTAGGCAGTGTTAACAGCTTCAGCCCAGAATGATGAAGGTAAACTTGATGCACACAGCATGGTTCTGGCAGCTTCAATGAGAGTTCGGTTTCTCCTTTCAGCAACTCCATTTTGTTGTGGAGTTCTTACAGCTGAAAAGTTTTGAGTGATTCCTTTCTCTTCACAGAAGTCTTCAAGAGTACTGTTTCTGAATTCAGTACCATGATCACTTCTAAGCTGCTTCACTTGGGCAGAGTTCAGCATTTCCATCTTTTTCACAAATCCAATAATTTCTCTAGCAGCCTCTCCTTTTCTCTTCAAGAAGATAACCCATGTGTACCTGGAGAACTCATCAACCATTACTAAAGTGTATCTTCTTCCTCCTAGACTTGGGACATTTACAGGTCCAAACAAGTCCATGTGGATTAAGAAGAGTGGAGTATCAATAGAGAAATTATGTTTGGATTTAAAAGATGTTTTTCTCTGCTTGCCTTTCTCACAAGCTGCGCAGAGTTTATCCTTAACAAAGGTCATAGAAGGCAAACCTGTCACTAACTCTTTCTTACAGAGTTTGTTGATGTTCTTGAAGTTCAGATGTGACAGCCTTTTGTGCCATAAGCAGTTTAAGTCTGCATTTGTTCTTGTGAGAAAGCAGGTTTCAGTTGTGGGATCAGCAGATTGCATGTCCACAACATATACACCTTTCTTTCGTTGAGCACATAGCACAACTTTGCCTTGGGGATCCAATATGTAACCCAGGTGTTCATCAAAATTAACCTTGTAGCCAGCATCACACAGTTGGCTTATGCTAACCAGGTTATGTTTTAGCCCAACCACATAGGCTACTCTTTTGAACACTGCAACACCAGCTTTAAGGGTTCCATATCCCTTAGTAGATCCCTGTACATTGTCACCAAATGTGACTTTTGGCCCTTTTTCAGGCCTGAGATCACTCAGCAATTCTTTACAACCTGTCATGTGCCCTGAGCAGCCACTGTCCAAGTACCAAACCTGGGAAGGTTGTTTTTCCTGCATAGTGATAGGAGAAATATTAGTCATTTTTAGGGGAACTCATCACAAAGATGAGTTCTCCTACTTCATCAACATTTGTTGATGGACTTATAATATCCACACTAATATTCCCTATTTGAATGGTATCCGCTTGGATACCACCTTCATTGACTGAGATGTTTCCAACACTGCTTGTAACAGCTGTGAGAGAACTATCAGAGTCAACAGGCCTCATGTCCTCAGATTCAGGACAGTCCTTGGCCAGATGTGTTTTCTTCCCACATTTATAACATTTTCTCTTTTTAGGATTTTTGGAAGAAGAACTTTCAGAAACACCATCTGAGTTATTTTTGTTGATTCTATTAGCAGGTTTAGCAAACTTATTACTATTTGATGAATCAACAGCTTGAGTGGAGGGTTCAGTAGCCACAGCTTTGTCTGTCTCTTCTTTCCTCTTTTTAGGAGGACAGATGTCAAAGACAGGAAGCTTAATTGGCTTTTGAACTTCCACAGGTTTGGGAAACTTATTCCCAAGTTTCTCAGGCTGAGCAATGGCTTTGCCTTTGCCCCTACTGAGATGTGATTTATGCTGCCTATCAGCATAATCATTATTTCTGGTTTTGAAAAACTTATTCTCATTTAAAACCAGTTTACCACTATGATTAGAAAACTTATTAGAAACCACAGCAGGTTTGCTTTCAACATGAGACTTGCCCTTGTTGAAAACAGGCTGCTTAACTTTTGAAAACTTATTTTCAAAATGTTTAGCATCAAAAGGATTATCATGCCTTTTACGATCAGCTTTGGACCCAGAACCTGTTTTGTCAACAGGTTTAGTATCCACAGATGCAGTTTGGACATGTTTCCCTTTCTTTTGCTTGTGTGAATCAGCAGAGAACTTAGCAAGCTGGTTTGATGGAGAACATACTCCAACACCAGCTTTTGAGTTAGGTTCACACGAGCTGTCAGTATTTTGAGGCCTGACAAACCTGTTTGTTGAGATTAGTTTACCATTCACTTTTTGAATACAGGTGTTTGGAAGCTCACCAAGAGTGGATAAATCTTCTTTCAGATTATTAATCTCAACAATGGAAGCTGCTGTGTCAAGATCCCCTCCAAGATAGGCTTGAATTTGTGCAGGGATCTGTTGACTTATACAATGGCTGACTCTTTGTGCAGATTGGCACCAAGAGTCAACTATCTTTTGAAGCTTAGCATGCTTTATATCTGTTTCTCTCTTTTCTTCCAGTAAAATAGAGTTGATGTGTTTTAATTCATTAAGCTCAGTTTCCAACTTATGGAAACTGTCCAGTTTACTGTATTTTGTTTTAAGATCAGTTTTAAGCTTAGAAATTTCAGATAATAAAGCATCATGCTTCTCAATAGCAGCTTTCAAATCAACTAGCATATATTCAAACATTTTAATCATTTCTTCAGAACTGTAAGCCATAAAATTTTGTACCTTATACATCATTGTAGGATTCCAGTTCTCCAAGCTGCTGAAAGCTTCAACTTCAGCCAGATCCTGTTTGAAACTGCTTGTTGATGGGACATCAGTATTGGCCATCAGACATTGATTGTCTTCTTCATTAGATGATGAATCAGATTCCTCCCAGTCACAAGTCTCTGCCATGAGTCCCTTTTGGCGGTTGGAACCCACTGAGTTTTCCAACTTCCTCATCTTAGCCATGGCCATAAGGTACTTAACCCTATAACCATCATCCTTGTTTGTCTTGTATGGTTTGGATGACTGACCAACAGCTTTTGACACACAGTCAGCAGCTATATGGCCAGTTTTGCCACATTTGAAGCACTTAGCCTTGGATTTATCAAATGCCTTCTTTTTGCCAGCACCTGAACTTCCTTGCAGCATGTTTCTTCCAAACCTTTTTTTGTTGAACCTTTTGACAAGCATAGCTATCATTTGCTCATCATCCTGTTCAGCACGATCTGCATTATCTTCCTCATCTGACACCTCCTCCTCCTTATCATCATCCTGTTGATCAGGTTGAGTGAACACATCACTCACCTGATTCACAGGCTGTCTCACATTAGCCACAAAGGCTGCACCTCTTTTAGACACCTCCAAGGCATTTCTCTTCTGTTGCCTTGATTGTTCATCATTTAGTAAAGATCCATACAAGTTGACAAGATCCATACTTCTGATGGTATTTGAATTTCTTAAGATTGTTGAAAAGTAGTTCCATTCTTCAGGTAGGATGTCCAAAAATTTGTTCACCAGGGTAAGGTTGTCCTTAGTGATCCCAACAGCTTTGAGATCATTCACAAGAGCAGTAAACCTGGTGTAGGTTTCTGTGAGAGTCTCCTTTGGTTTTGCAAAGAAGAGTTCATACTGTCTAACAAGATTGTTAATCCTGTTATCCAGTGTGATTGTGGGTCCATCATAGACAGTACACAAAGTATCCCACATCTCCTTTGTTGTCTTCATTTTCTCAACCTGCTTGAACACATCATCAGGGAGAGAAATAACCAGGTTATTCCTGGCCTTTGCATCCAGAGCTACCAATCTCTTGTCTTCATCAGACCATTGAGCTTTAGCTTTCTCAAAGGTCCTGATTTCAGGAGTAGCTCCTTCAACTGCTGGAGTTATGGTAGTAACAGAGGTTGGCACATAGGGACCCTCCATCACTATCTCTGGTAGTTGTACATCCAGATTCTCTAGATAGAGCATCATTCTGCACTTCCAGCCAGAGAAGTTTTGATGATTGAATTTTGGAGGTTTGCCCATAGAGCCATTGTCATAGTATGAGGAACCTGCAGCACTGTTGTCCATGGAAACTTGGGAGAATGAGAGATCTAGAATGACACACACTCTAAACTGCTCTGATACCAGTTGTAGGTCCCGAGAGGTTCCCAAAGTATATAGCTTTAAGTTATAGAGGGGGGGTGAATACAGCTATTTAAAAACTACACACTATTTTCTCAATGTTTGTATGTATTATCAACAAGTTGTTAATTACAAACAAGCTTGAATTCGGAAAGGTTCAAGCTGAGATGACAGATACAACAGTATGTTCACTAGTCTAAGACAGACTCAAACTAGTTTACAATGAATACACTAGAAGCACTCACTGTGTTTACAAGACTCAGAGGGACAACTTATGTAGAACAACTTAGACACAAAGAAACTGTATTACACTAGCAGGCTTGCATGCATGAAAAACACACTTGCACGTTCACTCTTGGTTTCAGCACTTAGCTTTTTGGCTTAATCTTTCTGACCTTAGAAGCTTCCTTTTATACTCACTCAGAGGATCTAAGTGAAGTTTCTTCATTGGACGAAATGAAAAAGGAGAAGTCTTGTTGAAAAGACAACATAACCTTTTCTGCACTTTCTGAAATTAGCAGACTTGTCTTCTTGTGTGCAGAACTTTTGTCTTTTCACTTTGTCTACTGTTGCATTTCCTTTAACTAAATAAGGAATGTCAACTTTGCGTCTTTCTTCCTTGTAAAGGCCTATTTTGATATAAGAAAAAGGTCTGTCACCCTTTTTCAAATAACCTTTTGTCTTCATGTAACAGAACAGCTTGGGCAGGCTGAGCAGTTCTGATTTCCACTTTGTCTTCGACTTTGTAAACTGATCTTGTAGCCAAAAACAATACATGAGGACTTGTAAACACATTCCATAAAGTATTTAGCCTGTTCACAAAGAACAGGTTCTGTTCACAAAGAACAGAACACTTGTAAACTGCCCAACCTGCTCATCAGTGTAGAGCAGCGTAGACAGTTTATGTCCAGCCTGTTCAGTAGACTGAACAGCTTGAGCAAAACTTCTTTGTTACAACACATGCAACTCATAGAACAGCCTTAGGCTGATATTGCAAATCATTTTCAGGTTTCAATAAGGCATATAACAGGCCTTAAAGTCAACCTTCAAAGGCATCAACAGGTTTGATTAATAATCTCCCCCTCAGATGCAGAATAGGTTTGACTGAGGCCTTTTTGTGCCTAACAGAAGGTTATCTCACTTAAACTTTGAAAACATCAACAAGCTGGCTGCTAAACTGGTGAAAGGCCTCCCAGAACTGAGATATGAAAAAGACCATCTGTGTGGAGCATGTGAGAAGGGCAAGATGAAAAGATCATCTCACAAACCAAAACCCGAACCATCATCGAAAATAGTGTTAGAGTTACTTCATATGGACTTATGCGGACCGATGCGGACCCAAAGCATAAATGAGAAGTGATATGTGTTGGTTATCGTTGATGATTACTCACGATACACCTGGGTTAAGTTCTTGAGATCGAAGGATGAGACAGACCAAGAAAACATCGATTTTATAAAGATTGTCGAAACCCAACAGCAACTGTCTGTTCAGTCAATCAGATCTGACAACGGCACATAATTCAAGAATTCGGTAGTAGAGGGCTTCCTTCGATCCAAAGGTATTCAGCAACAATATTCTGCTGCTAGAACACCTCAACAAAATGGAGTCGTAGAAAGGCGTAACCGTACCCTTGTGGAAGCCGCTCGTACAATGCTGACTTACTCAAAGCTACCTCTGTTCTTGTGGGCCGAAGCCTTGTCAACAGCTTGCTACACACGGAATCGCTCCATAATTCATAAGCGTTTTAATAAAACTCCATATCAACTCTTCTTGAATAAAGTACCTTTTATCAAGTACTTACGTGTATTTGGTTGCAGGTGCTATGTGCTTAATGATAAAGACAACCTCAGGAAATTCAATGAAAAAGCGGATGAAGCGATCTTCATTGGATACTCATCAAACTCGAAAGCTTATCGTGCATTCAACACCCGAACCAGGACAGTCAGTGAAAGTGTGCATGTCACATTTGATGAGTTGGCTGAACTGGCACCCAAAGTTGATCATTCAGGACCACGCATTACACCAATGCCTGGAGACTCTTCTTCTCAATCTACTTCTTTTTCACCTTCGGATTTAGTTAATTTGTTTGGTCCTTTTTATGTAGAATTTTTTGGTCCTAATTCTAATGTTTCTAATATTTCTCCTACTGTAGGTAATCCATCCAAAAATTCAACTGCACCACAAATTCTATCCGATCCATCTTCATCCACATCATACCCACATCCATCAACATCATCCACTGATACATCTGCAGTTAAATCTACTCCATAAATACCCTCGCACATCATGCCAAACATCCTTCCTTCACCTGAACATTCTGAACCCGAACCGGAACCAGTGGTACCCTCACTAGAAACGATTGAGCATGAATCATCCTCCATTCCCACACTCACCACTGAGATTCCATCCCGTGCACCCCTTCCTCACGAGACAAAATGGACCCGAAGTCACCCAACCGATCAAATCATTGGTGATGTCTCAACCGGTGTCCAAACACGTAGGGCGTCTGCTAATGAATGTCTCTTCGCATCATTCCTTAGTATGACAGAGCTAGCTCGTGTGGATGAAGCCTTAAAAGACCCAGACTGGATAGTTGCAATGCAAGAAGAGCTCAACCAGTTTGAACAGCTCCGAGTATGGCAGTTAGTTCCCAAGCCAAAAGAACGAACAATTATCGGAACGAAGTGGATCTATAAGAACAAATAAGACGAAAAAGGCTATGTGATCAGGAACAAAGCGAGACTTGTCGCCAATGGCTACTGACAACAAGAATGGATAGATTATGACGAGACCTTCGCTCCAGTTGCACGGATTGAAGCTATCAGAATCTTCTTGGCGTACGCGGCACACAAAGACTTCAAAGGGTACCAAATGGACGTCAAGACAGCCTTTCTTAACGGTGAACTTAATGAAGAGGTGTACGTTGAACAACCACAAGGATTTGTTGATGCGCATAAACCTGACCATGTTTATGTGCTAGATAGAGCCCTCTATGGTTTAAAACAAGCACCTCGCGCATGGTATGACAGTCTCTCTAATTTTCTTATCTCTGCTGGTTTCAGCAAAGGTGTGGTGGACACAACACTGTTCACAAAAAGGGAAGGCACGCACATAATGCTAGTGCGAATATATGTCGACGACATTATATTTGGATCTACTGACAGTAATTTCTGTAAGGATTTTTCAGCCCTAATGGAGTCCAGGTTCGAGATGAGTATGATGGGGGAAATGAACTTTTTTCTCGGATTACAAGTCAAACAACTTGAAAATGGGATTTTTGTGAACCAGTCGAAATATACTCTTGACATTCTCAAGAAGTATAAGTTAGACTCTTGCACGAGTATCGCAACTCCCATGGCTTCCAACTGTAAGTTAGACACTGATCCTTTTAGGAAAAGTGTCAATAATACAACTTACAGAGGGATGATAGGATCCTTACTGTATCTCACTGCTAGAAGACCTGATATAATGTTTTCAACATGTCTTTGTGCTCGTTTTCAGGCCGACCAAAAAGAATCACACCTAACTACGGTAAAACGCATTTTTTGTTATTTTAAGGGTACACCCGATCTTGGTCTCTGGTATCCAAAGGGAACCGATTTTGATCTTACTACCTTTTCAGATGCTGATTTTGCAGGTTGTCGAGTTGACCGGAAAAGCACATCAGGTGGAATACAGTTCTTGGGAGACAGATCGGTGAGTTGGTCATCCAAAAAGCAGAATTGTGTTTCAACATCCACAGCTAAAGCTGAGTATGTAGCAGCTGCAAGCTGTTGCTCTCAAGTGCTTTGGATGAGAACAAAATTACGTGATTATGGATTCTCGCTCACCAACATCCCAATTTACTGCGATTCACGAAGTGCAATTGCCATCTCTTGCAATCCCGTGCAGCACTCTCGAACAAAACATATAGATATCAGGTATCATTTTATTAAAGATCATGTAGAAAAGGGAACAATTGACATGTACTTTGTTGGCACGGAATATCAACATGCGGATATTTTTACTAAAGCTTTAGACGAACTTCATTTTCAGTTTTCAGTATCCCATATCGGCATGTTGAACCCACCTTCTAGTTAAATGTCAGTCATTGTCTAAAATAATTCTATTTCAAACTATCATGTTTGAAATTCCTTTATTTTAGAAAATATCTGTTATTTAAATTTAAGGGTTGTGTCACAAAATTAAATTTCAATATTTCCTTATCTATGTACATCTTTAATAATTAATGATCCTGACAAATTACTGTATGAATTGATCATCACTGAGTGAGACGCAAAATTAATCCAGGTTTGTCTGTATCTTTAAGGTTGAAAAGGTTCAAGAAATTGATCTGAAAAAAGAAAAAGAAGAGAATAGGTGTTTATTTGAGGAGAGTATAGTCAGGATGTTAGTTTTATAATTTTTGTTCTTTCTATTTTCTCTATAATTTTAGATTTTAGGTTGGTTAATTTTTAGAAAAAATTTAATTTTTAGATGTTAAAGTTGGAGATAATCGGTCAGAAAATCACAAAAAAATTTTATTTATTTTTAAATACGTCAAAAAGTTAAAAACATTTTTATTTTTATTTTTATTCTATTTCATTTCTTTTGTCTTAACTTAATTGTTAAAAGAAAATCAAATAAATATTTTATCTTGCATTTACTTATTTTAAGTTTCAAAGAAAAACACAAAAGTGTTTCTTTTATTGGGCCAAAAATTTTGTTTAAAACTTTTGTTTTTGTTTATTTTTCTTAAAGGCCCAGGTTTTTTAAAATTAAAACCCGGTGGCCCATGTGTGATTTTGGGCGCGGATCTTCCAGGCCGACCCGACCCGCTTCCCTTTAAAAGGGGCGGGTCAAACGGTCAACCCACCGATTCCTTCTTCTTCAAGATATTTTTCAACTCTCCTTCTTCCTCTCTTCTCCGACGCACTCCACCGCCGAATCCCACCATTTTCGTTCATCCAAGCTACTCGGATCACCATTTTTCTTCGTTTTTCTTGCATTTCTTGACATTGGCACTACCAGGTAACACTTTTCTAACTTTATTTTAGCTTTTAAGTTACTGTTATGAGTGTTTGATTTTCAAATTTTTTATAGTATGTATTTTCGGTTTTGCTTTATTTAGGACCTTAAATCTGTTTCGTTTAGTTTGTTGTAGTTAAATAAAATGTTCTTTACATGTTTTTAGACTAGGATCTACATATTCATGCATTTTTATCATTTTTATAACTGTTCACATAACATGTTGCATGAACATTAAATGCTATCTGTTGGAATTCGGTCGATCCGAATTCGGACCAACCCCCGAATTCGGATGATAATATACTTAGAAAATTTCAAAATATTTCCAACTATCATGACCGAATTCGGACCACTGTGCATCCGAATTCGGTCCTTTTAAGCTTGTTCAAAGTTTCAATTATTTTTCCAAGTTTCATTCACTGTGCATCCGAAGTCGGTTGGTGCCCGAATTCGGTTCCCATCCGAATTCAGATCCCATACGAATTTGGACCTGTTCTTGTCATATTCATGCATCATTGGGATTTTGGGCTGAACCAAATTCGGTTGCACTTTTCATCCGAATTTGGCCCACCCGAAATTCATCACTTAGCATATTTTTCCAATTTTTCCATTTTTTCATTTTCATTATAAATAAAAAACCCAAATATATTTTCAGTCCTGTGCACCATTGGTTAGAGTTAGGATCAGTGTTTGAGTGAAAATGTCTGTTCTAACATTGGTCTCTTAACGATTGACTTTGGACTTTATTCAGTAGAATTCTCATTTTTACTAATAAAGACCCAATGCTTTAAACAGAACAGACAGTTTCTATTTCACACTTATCCCAGACTTAGTATCAATGCCATATCTCTTAGGTCTGCTATTCTAACTGTGCTGCACGTTTACAGGTTTCATGGAACCCCAAGTCGCCATAACCATGCCCCATTCCCCAATCCCAAATAACAACGCCCAACTTCCCGAAGAATCCATCTTACCCCAATCCGAGTACGTCGAGTTCTTTGCACATAATTGGTAGCTTGACGTATCAATCCTCAGCCGCGAAACCGAAAACATTGCCTTTGACATTCTTAGAAACCACCCAATCTTCTACTAACTTTCCACAGCCATCTTCGTACCCCAGATTTACCTCCAAAAGTTCTGGCATCATCTTAAATTTGTAGTTGATGCCGAACCATACTTCACATCCACCATCGACTGTGTCCCAGTCAAAATCACCACCGCGGCCATACGTCATATTCTACGCCTCCCAGCCGAAGCCTATTCCCTTAACCGCCTACATTTTGCCCCAATCCCTTCTCCCCTCGAAACCTTAAACGAAATAAAATCTCTGGGATACGATGGTCCACTAACCAAGCCATCAGACTTCCATACCAAGAACCTCCAAGCACACTGGAGGGTTCTCTTTGATGTCATAAACAAGTGTTTCACCGCCAAGCATGCTGGCCATGACTCAGCATCAATCCAAGTCCTTGCCATGGTTGCAGCCTTCGCATACGACAGACACTACGACTATGCTGCCTTTTTGTTCGAGGAATTGAAAAGAGTCAACCTGGAGAGAAGCACGAAGCGTGGACGTAAATACATTCCTCTCCAGCGTTTCCTCCAATTGATCATACAATATGCCATGGACAACGACGATAACATCCATGAACGTCAAGAGGCCGACGTATACATGACAGCTGCAATACAAAAGTTGAACCTTCCGAAGGGGGCTCCCACAGTCCCAGTTATGAAAATTCCACTATCCCTTCTTCAGAGGGCAGTGCAATCAGAAAGGGTAAGGGCTTATATGAGGGAATTTTATCCGGATGAGGCTCGGTCAGATGGACTGAGCCTACCCAATCCGAAGGTGAGGCAAGGGCAAGTGAGGCTGAGGGAGAAGAGGTGGTAATTCAGCAATCTATGGGTTTGGGTGAGAGGGAGATTGTGCTTGTGAGAGAGGGTGTAGAAGGTGAGGAAGCAGAGACGGCGGATTCAGAAAGAACTGTCTCTGTTTTACGAGGGATCGAGGCAACATCTGAGGGTGACCTAAGCCCTATTAGTCGGACAACCCACTATAAGACCATCAGTCCAATGGTCGAATCTACCCCCACTACCCACTTAGCGTCCTCTTGAAAGGACGCTACTTCATTCCACGTGTTTTATCTTTTAAAACAAATTATAAACACCTTTTTATCCAACGAAACATATTTAGCAATAAAACACATCCAACAAACATATAGATATTGCAAACACATCCAAATAATAATAATATCAAGCATACAAACATAATACATAATATGTTTGCTACTTGACAGCTGGGTAATGGGTATTCAAAATAGTGAAATCTCAAAATTGACTCAAATAAACTAGTATTGAAATTTGAAAACTTTTAAATTGTTAGACTATATATATAGATTGAGGTTTTATGGGGCACCACGATGCATTGTGAACCGGGAGAACCAAAAATGTACAATATATTAAATAAGAATGCAATAAGGGCATAATTAGAAGTTTAAACAATTTTTTAGTTAGATTAAGATATTTAAAATATTCTATATTCAAATAACCGAATATATATTACGGTAATTGCTAAAATTGTGGAGTTTTTAGTTAGGATGGATTGCATTTGTTTTGACTTTCTATCATTGCATTTCTACATACGGTTTTCATCTCCACACCTGTAGCTAGACATCTGATTGAAATTGAATTATATCTTCAATGCATAAACATTATTGAAATTGAATTTATATGCATAATGAAATTACCTTAATATGCATATTGAAATTTCCTTAACATATAAGACATTCAGTTTTAGTCAAACCACCCCATACTGTAATTTACTTTTCTAAATATGTAAATATATTATATACAATCTAACGACAACAAAACGTACACACTAAATATGCATAATCAAATTTAACATTAATATAATGCACTAACTCATTCCAGACCATAAATTACAAACATTATCGGTTTCATATGCATTAACAAAAAAAGATGAACACCATTATGCACTAACTCATTACCAGTCCATAAATTACAAACATTATCAGTCCGAAATCTTACACATACCATACATGCATTATGCATCCCCAACTAAAATTTGCTAAAAACCCGCTAGATAAAACCTTCACAAATATGCATTTGTGAACTACCATCAATCTGCAGCCCTGAAGTCTTAAAGTCGACGCATAATGCATTTCAAAAGAGATGCAACTCAAACCTTCATAAACACATACTTCGATTATGAACTAAACATCCTACCGATTGAACCCAAAACTAACTAGGGCATAAAAAACCCCCCCAAATACGAAATACACACTTCGATTATGAACTAAACACCTCAATGAACACGAAATTTGCAACAATGCACTTCCATTTTACAAAATAATCGAAGTTGCAACGGCTAAAAAAATGGTTGTTCGCACGTGAATGTTTGTTTTTCCACTTTTTTAAAAACCCTTGAACCGTATGCGTTGTATCTGTGTACTTGAAGAACAAAGCTTAATCTATTTGAGCATGCATGAGCGATTTTTGGGATAAAGATGGAGGGAGGAATCTTGAGCAAATACCGATTATGAAAAGAGGGCTAGAATCGCGGTATGCAAAGGAGGAATGTGAATTTCTAATTGAACCTTCTTCCAATTTTGCCCCTCCGCGCGTGATATGTTGTGCACCGGTGCAACAAAGCTCAACTTAATTACCCTTTTGCGACTAAAATTTGATCCATTAAAATTATAGATCTAACGGTGTATGGAGGTTCCTAAGTTGCACAATGCATACATGTTCCCCATAGAACCTGACCCTAACCGGTAAACCCGTGGGTGAACGCCACGGGTTTCACGGGTACGGGTGGCGGGTATACCCGTGGGTAAAATAGTATACCCGTGCCCGCCCATCACCGCCAGCGGATATGATTTTGTACCCACACCCATGTCCACGGGTGTGTTTTCACGGGTTTACCCACCCATAACGGGCGGGTACCCACGTGTTCTGGTTTTTTTCTCACCCATTGCCATCCCTAGAATGGTTAGAGCTGAACTTACAAGAAGAATCCAAGAATTCGATGCTCAACCAAATCCAGAACTTAAACGCTCACCAAAGGAGATACAAGACATCCTCAGTGGCATCGAATACCTGAACGAACGGCTACATATGAGGCAAGTGGTTAGACGATTTGATGTCATCCTTGGCCTCCGTGAATCTACTGATCATGTCTAAGTTCCAGGTCCGTCACAATGATCGAAAAGGGGGAGATTGTTAGATATTAAATTTCGATCTTGTGGATTTATTTTGTAATAATTATTTATAGAATGGTTAGTCTTGTAATTTATTTCTAAGTTATTTTATGTGTTTGAAAAGTTCAAGGGGCCAAAGTGCAATTCATTGATAGTTAATTAAATCAACCTATGTATAGCCTCCTAGGGTTTTGTAATATTCCACGGTTGACATTTTGAATTGAGAATACAAGTTTTCTTCTTCCAGCCGCCGCATTTACTCTCTATTATTCTAATTGTCTTCTCTTTAATCATTACACAATCATTGAGTGCAAATTCTGTTTGTGAGTGTTTATTGGTGTAAAAGTGCTGATATTATCTGGGAATCATTTACAACACCTCGTGATCCGCAGGTAGGAACTTGCAGATGAAGCTGTGTCCGCAAGTTGTGACTCGCGGATGAACTACAACCTTGAATAACTTAAAAAAAAATTTAGGTGTGATGTGTGTGTGCCTTGTGATCCGCAGGTTGTAACTTGCGGATGAAGTGTTGAATACTTAGGCAATAACACACATAAGTCACAATCTGTATGATCCGTGAGTTATAACTCTTGGATGAAGCATGAACTATGATATGGACTTAGAAAAATTTAAACAATTAACACACTTCTCATGTATATCCAAGAGTTGTAACTCTCGGATGAAGAATAGTTCTCAATTTCAACGAATTTTAAAAGAATTTAAGCACAGATCTGAATGATTTTTGGAATCAAATATACTTTCTTTCAGAATCACACAGTAAGATGTTCACCCGAAGAAATATAGTATCAAACGAGATTTAACCACAAACAGTTCAGAAATTTCGATTTCAAAGATCAAACAGAGGTGTTCTTCGAAGAACACGAAGAACTTTCAAGAACTTTAACTACTTTCCGTAAAAATTCAGAATTTTTATGCAAAAATTTTCGAAAAACAGAAGTTATAAACACTTTAAAACCAATCTTTAGTCTCTGATACAAATTGTAATTCCCATATTAGAAGCGTTCAATCAAGATTCAATAGATATTCAATAATATAATCAAGAACATGAAGAACATAGCATGAATATAACAAGAACAATAAGAACACTCAAAGGATTAGAGAAACCTTAATTTGCACTTCAATCAACATACGTATAATGAGCTAAAAGATTACAAAGCAAAACCTAGAAAACATCTATTTATAAGCAAACATACACGGATCCAAATACTATCCATACCCATGGGTTGACCTTTTGGTCTTTTAACCCATTTACAATAAAGTTTGAATCCTTACAAAATAAGCACAAAACTAAGTTTCAACTATTACACTTTGAACACTGAAACTATCACAACTCTAGATCTAACACCCAGCCTACGCCCCATCGTGCTGAAATGCAGTATTTAGCCTCCTTCTACATTTTCACAAACCCTAAACCCCCTTTACCCTACGGCTCAAGTGCGGCTACCCCAATTTTGTGCTAAAAATTGGAAATCCAAGCTCCAAAACACACTCATACTACCATCTATAACAAAGATCTAAGCTAAAATCACCTCTTTGTGGGTTTTTCCATCCATTTTGAAGATTTTTGGGTTAGAAAGTGGGTGAAGAAAAAAGTCAGATTTTTACCATCTTTGAGTTTTCAATCATCAAGGTTAGTTCTTTTATTGTTTAAATGCAAATTATTTCATACTTTTTGAGCAAAATGAGAGTGTGAGCTTCATGGTCATCCATGGAGTTTTCATGGTGATTTTGACTTTTTAGAGTCAAAGTATCTTAAATTGCATAAATTTGATGATAATTTTGATATATGTATGTTGAGATATATGATTAGTTGCTATTTTAGATAATTTGTCATGGTTAATTTCTAGAAAATAAGTTGGATTTATTAAGTTGGTTACCTAAATGTGCATGTAATTTATAATTTATAAAGTTTAAATAATTAGCTAGAAAATGGATTTTATGTGCTAAATGGATTTTTATTGATATATTGAATACATGTTTACTGCTTAAAATGATGGCAAATTATATACTATATATATAAGATGAGCATAACTGAGCGTAAAAGTGTGTGTGTGTGTGTGTGTGTGTGTGTGTGTGTGTGTATGCATCTAAACATATTGAGCGTAATTGTGTAATTATAAGTTACATTATTAAATTTATCTCATACATAATTGATTGATTGATCTTGTAGATGGCAAAAAGAAGACGCCAAAGAACTCAAAACGTTAATGTGCCAGTAGACTAGATCCCTAACCTTTTGTTATCCCAACACCCTGAGGAAATTAGAACACAATTATTTCTTTATAAAAAATATTCTAAACGTGTGTTAGTGGAAGAAAGGGTTAGGAGACAAGATTTTGAGGATTATGGAATCCCGTATCTTTTCGATTTCTTGGGTTAGGAGGGAGTGTTCGATCTCGGCAGCCCACATATTCATCTGGTCGATGTAGTGGAGTGGATGTCTACTCTTCGGAGGGAGACGGGTAACACATATAACGAGCTTAGGTTAATAGGCACGGTCCATGGGAGGGACGTGGTGATGGATGATAGAATCATTCGCCATTTATTTAACGTAGATACTAGGGTGGGCAACGAAGGGTCTACCCAACGCGGGTACGAGTATAAATCAGAGGCCCAATTGGCCTTTACTGACATGACATGGTCTGGAGAATAGGTTGAATAGGTGTGCATAGTTTCAACCAAATCACTGTGGAAGAAGAAGCTTCCACTTCCTATAATAGGAAGGATTTGTCCCCTGGGTGCAAGGTGATTCACAAGATGATTGTGAATAACATCTTGCCACGAGATAGCGACCTGCCTAAGGTCAGACACCGGGACATCACTATTCTTTATGCCCTTCTCAAGGGTAAGCCCATACTGTCCTTTGCATGGACAGTCATTAATGATATTTGGGCTATGTACGACACGAGAGAGAGGACGATCATCTGCCACGGATGGTTAATCTCTACATTCCTCGAGAGGATGTGTGCACTTTCACCTGATTCACTTGCTAACCCAGTTTCGACGACATATATTACGGCCGCCATGTTTCCCACCTTAGTTTTTCGGGAAGTTAATGAGGAGTTTGAGATTTTCGACAAAGAAACTAATCGATCGTATATCGAGGTCTACAAGGAGGATGAGAGGAGAGAGAAGAGCAGAAGGTTGCGAATGAAGCGGAAGTTCGACCCGAAGAGCCAAACAGGGGGCGTCTACCTTGCACAGTGGAGGCAATGACGTAGTTAACTTTAACCGCATTATGCGGCGTTTAGATGATCTGGTGGTGGGTCAAGGTGATATCCGTGAGGATGTGACCCAGAGAATAGATGATATGAATGGGCGATTGACCCATATATTTATGATAGGGTTGATCATTTGTGTGATCAGGTAGATCAGATCCAGGACGGGCAGAGAGCCTTGGCATACCAAAATGCCTATTACCAGCACCACAATTAAGCATACTAGGAGGGGGCCCGACATCACGAGGATTCCCATGCCGGTTTGCCATATCAGTCATATGTTGATTATACTATGCCCAACTACCAGTCCTATGACCCTGCCGTAGATAATTATCAGCGCTACCCGGTGCATGGCAGGAAGGATTTACCAGACCAGGTCCTTATTCACCTCTTTCCACATCCACCACAAAACCCCGCAGATCAAGGCCCTTATGAAGATTTCTTCAGCAGCTTTTTCGGTCCTCCTCCTCCTCCATTCTGATGATCGGGTACTATCTTTCCTTGTTCTTTGTTCTTTATTTTCTGTTTTTTTATTCACTTTAGTTTCGTAGTTGCATTTTATTTCTTTATCTTTAGTAAGTTTTTATCTTTTATTCTTAGTCGAGTCCTTTTCAAGATTTTTAATGATTATATAGTTTTTCATTCCTTCCTTATTTGAGTCATGTTTGCCAATCAGACCGCGAAAAATGATGATAAATAGAAATATGTGTACTCGGGAATTGGCTAGTGTTGACAGGATATTCTATAATTAAGAAAAGAGTCATAATAATAGTTAACATTTTTGTTATGTAAATCGAATTCAAGTAGGTTAAATTATATTCGAGCTTAAATGTAAGTAATGTGTCAAAAGATTTTGGAAAACTCATGCAATAATGGGGAGAGCTTAAGCACATTTTAGCCTCAAAAACAACTCAATTATAGTTTAGATGGTTCGGGAAATTAAGTCCTTTGGGGTACCACTCATGCCTAATCCCCTAAAACCATCTGGTTTGGGAGTGATTGACCTAAATCTCACTACATGGGCCAGCTAGATAACTTGAGTCAGAAAATTATAGATATAAGAATGGCATTAAAAAGAAATTTTTGTCGTAAAGACCCATGTGTTTTAAGTTCGTAACCTAGAGCTAAAAGAGTAATTTCCAAGAGTCAGATACATTATATAAATTCTAAGGAAAATATTTTAACTGAAAATGTCTTTGGTTTACATTAAAAGTTTTAACGCATTATTGCGAAGGCTAGCTTAACTTAGAATTTCTAGACATTCTGCTAGCATATACCCGGTACATAATTAGTTCTGATTCCAAAGGCTTGTTCGGGGACGACCAAGAGTTAAGTTGGGGAGGTTTGATAGGACTATAATTTAATGCGTTTTCGGTATCGTTTTAGGCTCATTTTAAGCACCGATGCTTCGTAACTTCCATATTATTACTCCCAATTTGTGTTTCAGGGTCAAAAACTCAAATGGAAGTAGCTCGAGAAAATTCAACGAACCAACCCGGTGGGGGTGCAGACCTGCGCCACCATACGCTTCAAAACAGAACTTTTAAGAATTAGAGAGCACTTCCAGTGCAGACCAACGTAGCCCAGGCCGTACCCCCAGCGCAGGGCAGGGCGCAGGCCTACGCTAGTGCGGCGTGAAATCACAGCAAACGCGTTTTGGAGCCCAAAACCCTAAATTTCACATCCTCTATAAATAGAGGTCGATGACAGCCGAATTTGAGAGTCCCGAAGTGTTGAAAAAAAGTGGCGAAGCTCTACTGGAGTTGAGTTACGATCCAAGTACGAAGACGGTGGATTGCACCCATTCGAACCTACGGTGATGTCTCCAACCATTCCGGGTGAAGAGCACACGATGAGCGGCTAAACCACCATAGTCGTTTGCGGAGGATCAACGGCTAAGTTTTACATTCTCCAATTTTACTTTATGTTTTAATGTATTTCGTGTTTCTTGAATACTTTATGTGTAATGCAAATGATAAACATTCGGTTATTATTATGTGTAAATGGTTTGATTGGTAAAAGCAAGATAGTTCATAGTGATATTAGTATATGTGTCGAGTCCATTAGTTTAGGGATTAAGACAACTAATGAATATTGCATGTGCTATGCCGAGATTTATTGGTTAAAGTATTTATGATTAATTTGACTACGCAATTGATTATGTCTATGTGATCGTTGCATGAAATTCAAGTGAGTAATAACTTATGCCGTAGTGATCCTGTAAATGGTTATCTACAAATTGATTTGTTAATCAATTCGTTAGTTGCTTGCTGTTGTTTTAGTTATAATTTAGTCGTAATCGTTATTCCAAACAAATCATCCAATTCACAATTTAATCGCTTTCAATAAACTAAAGAAACTAGATAATTAACCCTAATTCACATATGCACTCCCTGCGGATTCGACCCTTACTTCTCTAAGCTAATAGTTAGAATTAAGGTTATTTCTATGGGCCACAACGACGTCTCGTCAGTTACAACTAAAATAACCATAGAATAGTTCAAACAAGCATCTACCAAACACATAAAGGTTCCAACAAAAGAATGAAAACAAACACATAATAACCAAAGTTATCTGCTACTTAAATATCCCTAAAGTTTTTGCCGTCGACATTAGCCATCCTTTTAAGACCTCTGGAGCAGATGGCAAAGTCATCCACGACTCTCTCGTTCATTTAGACTGACCAAATATATTGAATGCTGCTAAAAACAAAGGATCCAGTTTATCCAAGCCAACTACTTTAAATTTCTCGTAGCATTCTTCTGTCGTCGGCCCTTCTTTTCTCTTTATTAGATGTTCAAGTGTTTTCTTCATTCCGCACCTAACTCATCAATAGCCATAGAGATTTTAGCCTATTTCTTACGACGACCTGCTTCAGCATCGGGAACACTTGGGCCGGATTCATGGACAGGTATATTCTCATTACTAGTCTCATCATTAGGGGCACTTAGTCCAGATTGATGAATATTGTGACCATCATCTTCCAAACCGTCAAAAGGGTTATCTGATTCCATAGAAAGTGTTGGGGTAATACGACAAGAATACAATGACACTTCAGATGTCTCAGTAGATGTCCATTGAATATCACCAGTATCAACAATTCCTTCAAACACACTGACACATAGATCAGGATAAAGCAATGGATGTGTTCTCAATGATGTCGCCTTTGGATGACCCAAAACCCAATTTAATAAGGATAAGTATGGTTTTTGTATATGTTTTTATTTATATATAACCTAATAATTAAACTATATGATGTAAACATACCTTTTTAAAATCCTCCTAATCTTGAGCTGTTAATTTGAATGAATTTGATGTCGGATTATAAAGATACCAGTTTTGTTCTTTAGATATAGCCATCCATTGTATTTTCCTTTAAGATTATCATAAGAATTTCTAATTTTTTTTTGAGATAGATCAATACCAAAATTTTCTTTCAGCGTCTCCCCTATCTTCGTCCATGACTCCTTATAAAAGGTTTTGTCCTTTCTACTCACTCGATTGATTTCCTTGATGCATGTTTCTAATAAGCATTTGGTCACCTCATTTGACCAAACTATCCTCTCTTCGGTACGTGACGAACATCTCATTTAGAATTATATATATACACACATGTTCAAGAAACAAAATCATATTAAAAACTAAATAACATATACAATCCTATATATATATATACACACACATGTTTCTAATAAGCATTTTGATCATATACAATCAATAATCATATACAATTAATAATCAATAAGCTCCAGAAATTCAATGTCGCAGTTGGATTAATTGTGGGGATTTTTGCCATATTCTTGTCATTTATCATGCTTAAGTATGTCTATTTAGATGTATGATAGTTTTCAAGGAAAAAATAGGGTGACACATTTCAGCAACATGTATTTGTGTTGTGCAGTGATGGATGTGATAGAACAACTCAGCTAGTTGCGCTTGCAAGTTTATTACTTGATCCATATTACCGCACCATAATTGGATTTCAGGTATTGATGGGCCGGACGTTTGTTACTAAAAGTTCTTATTTAAGAATCATCTATTGGTTAATTACTAGAATTTTGGGGGAAATTAGCACATATAAAGTACAAGCAAATTTGCCAAATTAATTTCAAGCTATATTATTAATCCATTATAGCTTGGACTTTCAAGAAAACCTTGTAAATCACTTCTGCAACTTTCAGATTTTGATCAGTCTATTCATTAAGCCCAAAGAATACTCACTTTTCCCATGTAGTCTTATAAAATAAACATGGTGTTATTGGGTCATTCAAGCATGTAATCTCATGTTTATTAAACAACACTGTTGTTTTATTGGGTCATTTTATGCTTACATTATTTATTTGTCAACTGTTTTGTGGATTGCAGGTGTTACTTGTGTTGTTATTTCCTAAATTATAGATTGCAAAGAGTTCATGGAAAAACATTAAAACAAGTTTCATGGTTGAGCAAGAAGTATTGAATCTCTATGTACCACTGCTTGGTGCTTGCACTATCATTACTAATTTTCTTGCTGCAGAAAGAGTTGACAAAAAGATGATGGATTTGGATCCAAGTTATCATTGGAGTTATGTTATTTTTGCTCCAAAGACGATTCTTAAATATTATGAATTATGAACTGGATGTACTCCACTAGCACAAATGAACACCAATAAAACCCTAAACAGAGATAGTTAAGCACAAAGTAACCAAATCACTACTAAAACCCAGATACGTTTTCATGTAATGTGACGATTAGGTTTGAAACTTAAACCAAATAAGTCCCATTTCAACAACAAAATGTATTCATTGAACCTGTTAGAATAATGGAAACACATTTATCATATGGAATCATGATAATCCAACACCTATTTATAAAAAAATTTCAAAAGCATAAATTAAAAGTGATAATCCACACCCATTTATAATACTGAATCATAGAAACGCATAGAAAATAATAAACCGAGAGGGACAGAGGGTAGAGATAGCGATCGAGAGGGGAAGAAATAGAGAGATCAAGAGGGAAGAGAAAGACATACCTGAGAGATGGCCGACGACGAGGAAGCAGCGCCGAGGAGGCAGCGCAGGGGCGAAGAAGCAGAGCAGCGGCGAGGAGGCAGCATAGGGGCAAGGAAGCAGAGCAGCGACAAAGCGAGGAAGAAACTAGGGTTGGGTAGAAGAGATCGCTTCTCTCTTGAAGACGTTGGCTTTGTCTGTAGCATAGAAACGTCTTTTGTCTTTCTGTAAACAAACGATCTTCAAAGGTTTTTGCTTCCTGGTTGCAGACGTTTGGGCCCAAAAAGGTCTGCAACCCAAAAACAAACTCATTAACCAAAATGCACATCGTAATGTAAATAAGCTATAAATAATATAATAATATAAACCTATAAAAATATATGAATACAACCTAGCAAACTAGTATAAACCTACATAAATAGATGAATACATACTTGTATGCTGCATTATCAAAATCATCTTTGCATTTTTTGCACTATAAAACATGCTTTTTTTTACAAATTCACTGAAACCATCGCCTTTATCTTCTAGGATGATTTTTGGCTTTATGCTTTTGGTACACTTCGAACATCCAAGATAGTTCAATGGCATATCCTTAGGGATGCCCTTGATTGTGCCAACAATAACACAACACTTTTTCTGTACATGTTTTCAAATTTGAATCAAAGAATGTAAAATATAAGAAAACAAAAAACACGCAATATCTAGAATTACCATTTGATATCAGATATTCAAATTTTTTGGTTTTAACTAAGAAATCTCCCTTAATTGAGTACAACTTCGATGAGGTTATAATAAGTTCTTGAGTGGAACCATCATCATTTTTGGTTCGAGAGGAGACTTTAAATAAATAATGTATAGAAGATAAAAAAAACACTATTATGAAAATTTAATATAGAAAAAAATAGTAAATTCAAATTTTTCATGTAGATGCAAAATGATTAAACATCTGATTCTGAAATTCACGATCTCATAAACATTAGAATTTATAAACAGCCTTGAGACGTCGTATGAACTTGAGACATACGGACGTGCTAGAAAAAAACATTACTTCAGGTGTCAAATCCATAATTATAACACCAACATATGAATATGAAAGAACCGAAAATAAAGATAATTGTAAATAAAGTGATGAAAAGGTAAATCACCATTATAGAACTTGAACTTCGTAAATTGAAAAATTATAACCATAGTGTGTTCGTACTCCACACTCACAACATAGTTCCTCATTTCTTGAGTACGAGTCCGTCAATGTGACATTAATCGTAACACCCCTACAATTAGTTAAAAAACCACATGAAGGCTGTAAAATGATGACTTCAGAACAAATAATTTATGTAAGAAGACAATCCAACTCTTAATCACATATCTGCAGTTCAATTTTGGCCTTTTGCTTTCCATCGATTGAAGCTGCAACATCATCATACGTCTGAACATAGTCGATAACATATAAAACAACGTTAAAGAAAAATGAGTATGCATACGATATAATGTATTAAAATATATTCGCCTGAAGATTAAAAGTAATTGTTATAAAATATAAACACATGTACTTACCAATGCTCATGTTGTTTGGGAAGCGATCGCCCAAAATATCCACATATCTAACAAACTTAAAACCATGTATGGAACCATCAAAATCTGAGAATTTTCTAACCCTTGTATCGGGATAGAAACTCAGTTTATACACGTCATTATGCACCTAAAACTTGCATTATGCTCAGCAACACCGAACTTGTTGATGTACATAGCATCACCCTCTTTGATTAACGGCTCGAATCTGAAAACCCACCTCTTCATAATAGTTGCCTAAATTCTGGATCCCCGGTGACATAGAAAAGAATTAATATTCATATTTATTTGACACTAACAGCACAACTTATAAAAATATCCAAACCATGCATGGAACAATCTATACAAAAACAAAAAAAACATGAAATAGGCCCTGCAATATGATGTAATTAATATGATTATAAGAGCATGAACACACGTTCTATCCAATTTAAAATAGATTATCTAGGAATTCATATCTTGGTTGCTGATTATTTATGGCTGGTATATTGATCTAAAGTGACAGACATACTTGAGATAGCTATGAAAGAAGGTACATGGCAGATTTTTCCATTCAGTTAGCTGAGCAACAGAAGGTCATAGAACGTGGCGAGGAGGCAGCGCAGGAGCGACAGCGCCGAGGAGGTAGCGCAAGGGCGAACAAGCAGAGCAGCGGCGAGGCGAGGAAGCAGAGCAGTGGCGAGGCGAGGCGAGGAAGAAACTAGGGTTGGGTAGAAGAGATCGTTTCTCTCTTGAAGACGTCGACTTTGTCTATAGCACAAAAGCAAATAAAAGATCTTCAAACGTCTTTTGTCTTTCTGTAAACAAACGATCTTCATAGGTTTTTGCTTCCTGGTTGCAGACGTTTGGGCCCAAAAAGGTCTGCAACCCAAAAACAAACTCATTAACCAAAATGCACATCCTAATGTAAATAAGCTATAAATCATAAAATAATATAAACATATATAAATATATGAATACAACCTAGCAAACTAGTATAGACCTACATAAATAGATGAATACATACTTGTATGCTGCATTATCAAAATCATCTTTGCATTTTTTGCACTATAAAACATGCTTTTTTTTACAAATTCACGAAAACCATCGCCTTTATCTTCTAGTACGATTTTTGGCTTTATGCTTTTGGTACACTTCGAACATCCAAGATAGTTCAATGGCATATCCTTAGGGATGCCCTTGATTTTGCGAACAATAACACATCACTTTTCTGTACATGATTATAAATTTGAATCAAAGAATGTAAAATATAAGAAAACAAAAAAACACGCAATATCTAGAATTACCTCAAAATTTTCTTTGATATCAGATATTCAAATTTCTTGGTTTTAAGTAAGAAATCTCCCTTGATAAAGTACAACTTCGTTGAGGTTATAATAAGTTCTTGAGTGGAACCATCATCATTTTGGTTCGAGAGGAGACTGTAAAAATGAAATAAATAATGTATAGAAGATTAAAAAAACTAATATGAAAATTTAATATAGAAAAAAATAGTAAATTCAAATTTTCATGTAGATGCAAATTGATTAAACATCTTATTCTGAAATTCATGATCTCATAAACATTAGAACTTATAAATAGCCATGAGACATCGTACGAACTTCATACATAAGGACGTGCTAGAAAAAAACATTAATTCAGGTGTCAAATCTATGATTATAACACCAACATATGAATATGAAAGAACCGAAAATAAATATAATTGTAAATAAAGCGAAAGGTAAATTGCCATTATAGAACTTGAACTTCGTAAATTGAAAGATTATAACCATAGGGTGTTTGTACTCCACACTCGCAACATAGTTCCTCATTTCTTGAGTGCGAGTCCGTCAATGTGACATTAATCGTAACACCCCTACAATTAGTTAAAAAAAACCACATGAAGGCTATAAAATGATGACTTCAGAACAAATAATGTAAGTAAGAAGACAATCCAACTCTACATCACAAATCTGCAGTTGAATATTGGCCTTTTGCATTCCACCAGTTGAAGCTGCAACATCATCATACGTCAGAACATAGTCGATAACATATAAAACAACGTTAAAGAGTAATGAGTATGCATATATACTCGTGTGAAGACTAAAAGTAATTGTTATAAAACATAAACACATGTACTTACCAATGTTCATGTTGTTTGGTAAGCGGTCAAACAAAATATCTACATATCTAACAAACTTAAAACCATGTATGGAACCATCAAAATCTGAGAATTTTCTAACCCTTGTATCGGGATAGAAACTCAGTTTATACACGTGATTTATGTACCTAAAACTTGCATTATGCTCAGCAACGCCGAACTTGTTGATGTGCATAGCATCAACCTCTTTCATTAACGGCTCGAATCTGAAAACCCACCTCTTCATAATAGTTGCCTAAATTCTGGATCCTCGGTGACATAGAAAAGAATTAATATTCATATTTATTTGACACTAAAAGACAACTTATAAAATATCCAAACCATGCATGGAACAATCTATACAAAAACAAAAAAAAACATGAAATAGGCCCTGCAATATGATGTAATTAATATGATTATAAGAGCATGAACACACGTTCTATCAAATTTAAAATAGATTATCTAGGAATTCATATCTTGGTTGCTGATTATTTATGGCTGGTATATTGATCTAAAGTGACAGACATACTTGAGATAGCTATGAAAGAAGGTACATGGCAGATTTTTCCATTCAGTTAGCTGAGCAACAGAAGGTCATAGAACGTGTTTCAAATCCTGTTCTTATTAAAAATGATAGACACCAAATGGTAGTTGAATCCAGATATGAAAGTATACCATGAAGATGTGGGTTATAAAGAGGCCTTAAGCCTCTAAAATAAGCAATTAGAAACAAAAATATCAGATGTTAGTGAGAGTCTAAACTTTCACGATCATTATTGCTATACTTATATAGTGGCAGCAATCTGTTATAGATACATCATAAACCTATACTTGAGATAGGTATGAAAGAAGGTACATGGAAGATAATTCCATTCAGTTAGAAACAAAAATAAGTAATTCGAAACAAAAAGATAAGATGTTAGTGAGAGTCTGAACTTTCACCATCACTACTGCTACAATTATATAGTGGCAGCAATCTGTTTCAGATTTATCATAAACCTATACTTGAGATAGCTATGAAAGAAGGTACATGGAAGATTTTGTCATTCAATTAGTTAAGCAACAATTTGTCATAGCACGTGTTTCAAATCATGTTTTATAAATAATGATAGACACCAAATTGTAGTTGAATCTGGAGATGAAAGTAGACTATGAAGATGTGGGTTATAAAGAGGCCTAAACCTCCAAATAAGCAATTAGAAACAAAAAAATATCAGATGTTAGTGACGGTCTAAACTTTCACGATCACTATTGCTATAATTATATAGTGGCAGCAATCTGTTTAAGATGTATCATAAACCAAACATCCATTCATTTTGCCTAAAAACTGCTCATACTGGATTTTATTATACATACCTGTAATTGTGATCATAAACATTCATGGTGTAATATGGTAGTTAGGTATTTGAGATCAGTGAAATGACATCTATCACACCCTGCTACCCCGGTTGGCAGCGAGGCGTGACGAGTGCGGAAGCGTAACCATAATCATAATGAACGACCACTATATGTACGTTTTTAAAAGTACATCGTTAAAGCTTTAAAGCATAGCAATGTTTTACATAGACTAATATGAGTAAAGGAGTTCGCAAAATACAGAGATTTAATTACATAATTAAAATATCCAAAATAATGCATCTAAATCTCCGTTAATTTGAATATGCATGCGACTCCATGGATGCGGAAGCTTGAAAGTAAAATACGTCCGAGGCATACTTGCCTTAATTTCCTGAAAATACACGCTAAAATACGTCAACAAAAATTGTTGGTGAGCTCATAGGTTTACACGTAAATCTGACTCGTATGGACAACAATAATAGAGGTTGAATTTATAAAATCATAAATTCCTTGTTATGTATTACATATAAACCATCATGCAACCGAAGCTTAATTTAAGATAAGTTTTTGCTCTGTGCAGTATTCCCATACGTAATACCGTTTGTTGAATATATATGCACTCGCTGTTAGCCAATCCAACTAACCCGAGTGGGGGACATGACTCCCAATAGATCTATCCACGATATATTCGCGCTTACAAATAAATGCAATTAACGGTTCATGATATCAGAGCTAATGGAACCCAATGTATAATACATAATAGAAATGAAGATATTTCCGTGTCCATATAAAAATGAAGCATGTATTTCATCCCCAAAATATAACAGTGTGAAAATAGGGGCTATGAAAACTCACCGGAATTGCGATGGCAAAATATGCGCAAAAATGCAAGTGCGTTGTTTGATGGGTGATGAAACCGGAGGTGTTTAACCGAGTCCTAAATGATGATAAGGACTTAATATCACTAATATATGATAATATGTATATTTATAGATTTTTATGTCTTAAATCACCCAACATTACAAGTTTATAAATAAGATTTGCTTAAAACGTCAAGTTTATATATATATAATTTTCCAGCTTTTTCGGAGGTTTTTCGGCCTACTTTGAGGCTGTTTTTGACCAAGCTCCAAAATGTTTTAGACTTTGGTTTTCTAGGACATTAAACTACTATATACAAAGGATTTTTAGAATCAAAAACGGCCATTTTTCGAGATGTTTAGGTTGGTGAAAAAGCTCGTTAAAAACCCTATGTTGGCCATTTTTGAGCTGTCAAACTTTCGGTTTCCCAAATAATTTCTGGAGGTCTTAAACTCAAAAATAAATTATGAGAAATTCCAGATCTATAGTTAAGACATAGATCTAACTTTTGAGACAAGAATCAACTCATTTCGTTGAGTTATGAATTAGTTATGATTTTTCAAAGTCGATATAAATTTTCTGCCGAAAATCCGCAGTTTTATAAACTTGAAACAACTTATGATTCTTGTTGTTTATTCAAAGACTACTTGTATAAAAGTTGTAAAAGTTATATAACACATATATAACACATGTTTTCATAATATTAACATGGTTATAATGTGTTCATATATTCATATGCACATTTAAAGAAACAACTTAAAAATAAAAACTAGAAACTTATAAACTTGAGTTTTTATGTAACTTGTTGTTGTTGGTGATTATATATATTATGCAAGACTTATATAAACATAAATGTATGATGAAATAAGTTAGTATTTACTTACTTTGAAGTATTTAGAATATGATTTTGAGTAGAAGTTGAAATCCTTGCAAGATATACACCAAAACACTTGATTTTCTTGATGAACACTTGAATGCACAAGTTTGTGATGTGTGAGTGTATAAATCCGGTTTTGAGAGAAGAAAAGGAGAGGTTTTTGTTGTTTGAAGTGTGGAAAAGAAGTGAGAAATGAGGTCTTATTTATAGGCAAAGTGTTTGGTCTTTCAAATGATGAAGGGCATGGATGAAAAGGTAGAGTGCACTTTTAAACAAAATGATTGTGTTTAAAGTAATATTAAAAAAATAAAAGTCAACTTCTAATACACACATGGCCTATAGGCCAGCCATACATGTATTATACATGTATTTATATTTTTTTTTGTGTATAAATGTATTTAGAAATGTATTCTTGTATTTCCCTTTTCTTGTAATTTCATAAATACTTATGGATGCATTGTTTTAATGAATTGTTTTAGTATTGCATAATTAATGTTAAGTAATTGTATTAGTGTTTGATTAGTGTTACTAATCACAATTTAATTATGTACTTAGTTGAATTAATCCCTCATATCGTAAGTCGATCAGATTAATTAATTTCCCGATTCATCGCACCGATGAATTTGATTCTAATTGAGTTGAATTTCTTCATGAACCTTGTTAATCACTTTGGTTAATTTCTAATGACCACTGATTAGGTTATAATTGGCCATTAAATACTAATTAGGTCGTTGTTGCTAACCTGGTTCAATGTCGGATGTTACAGTCTCCCCCTGTTAAGGGAATTTCGTCCCGAAATTTTATCCTGTTTCCTCAGGGGTATTGTTACTTAAGAGTAGATGAGAGTATCTTTGCTTAAACTAGCCTTTGCATGCCTAAGTGAATTGTGGTCCATGTCTAGAATTTCCATCTGACCTTGAGGATGGGTATACAACTGTGCTTCAATCCTTTGACCTTACGGTCCATGATTTCAACTGGCTCTTTGATGAAGCGAAGTTTATCATTTAGCTGGATCTCTTCCAAGGGGTAACAAGTGTCTCCTCTAACAAACAATTCTTCTTATTCGATACATGGAAGGTATTGTGCATGCTGCTAAGCTCTGGTGGTAACTTTAAACGATAAGCTATGAGTCCAATTCCCTTTAAGACTTTGCATTGCCAATGTATCGAGGGTTTAATTATCCTTGTTTCCCAAATCGTATCACGCCCTTCCATGGCGAGACTCTCATCAGTACTCGTTCTCCTAATTAGAACTCAAGGGATTTTCTATTTTCATCTGCATAACTTTCTTACAATCGCAGGCAACTTTTAGTCAGTTTCGTATCTGTACTATCCTTTCGGTTGTTTCGTGAATGATCTAAACGCCAGTGATTTGGCCATTTCCCACTTCTTCCCAATAAATCGGTGATTGACACTTTTGCCCGTAGAGGGCTTCAAACGAAGCAGCTTTAATACTTAAGTGATAGCTATTGTAGTACGATAATTCCACTAAGGCAAATGAGTATCCATTACACAGGCTCTTAATATATGTTCTAGGGTTTGGATCGTTCTATTATTCTGACCATTGGTCTGAGAGTGATATGTGGTACTCATGTCCAGGTTTGTATCCACAGTTTGCTATAATAATTGCCAAAAGCTTAGCTGTAGATCTGCTATCCATATCAAAAATGATTATAATAGGCACTCTGTGTCTGGAGACGACTTCCTTGAGGTACGTTTGGACTAGCTTATTCATCTTGATGTTCTTCTTGATTGGTAGGAACGCGCGGATTTTGTTAGGTGGTCGAATATTACTCAAATGGTTTCTGATGTTGGTCTTAACTTTGGAGCATGTTAGAAATTTTTTTGACATATGTGGCAATGTCATCCTTCATGATAGGCCACCCGTATAGTTCCCTATGATACATTTTATCGGATCCGGGGTGAACGACATATCTTGATTTGTGTCCGTCATCTTTAACCAGATTTCTTACTCTATCAAAAACAGGGTAACCAGACTCTATTCGTGAAGTATTGATTTCCATTAACCCTTATTCCAAACTATTTATCCATTCTGTGCAGGGCTTTATTTTTCATATTTTCCTCCTTAATAACTTCATGAACTAAGAAAGGAGGGTTTGGTTGAGTGGTTATAACTATGGCTGGTACTCTTAACGGCTTAACTCATTTCTTTCGGCTATGAGCGTCTGCAACCACATTAGCTTTCCTCAGGTGATAACGAATCTCACTGTTGCAACCACTTATTAGCTCTATCAACGATGTTACCTAATATTTGACTCTTTCTGGTTCAAGATGTGTTGGAGGCTCTTAGGGTCCGTGAGTGTAATACACTTCTTACCGTACAACTAATGTCTTCAAGTCTTAAGGGTAAAGACTACTGTTCCAAGATCTAGATCATGCGTTGTGTAATTCACCTCGTGAACCTTAAGTTTTCATGGAGTATAAGCTATGACCTTATCTTTCTACATCAGCCCATTGTGTGAAGTGTCATAGTAATCTTTAAATTTCTCGTTCCTCTAAGGTATGGATAAAATAGGCACGCTGCACAGTTTGCGCTTTAATAACTGAAATGATATGTAACATCCGGCACTAAACCAGGTTAGCAACAAAGCCCTAATCTACATTTAATAGTCAATTATAGCCTAATCAATGGTCATTAGAAATTAATCAAGTGATTAACAAGGGTTATTAGAAAATTCAACTCAATTAGAATCAAATTCATCGGTGCGATGAATCGAGAAATCAATTAAACCGATCAATTTACGATATGAGGGATTAATTCAACTAAATACATAATTAAATCATGATTAGTGACACTAATCATACACTAATACAATTACTAAACCTTAATTATGCAAGACTAAAACAATTAATTAAAACAATGCATCCAAAAGTATTTATGAATTTATAAGAAAAGGGAAATACAAGAATACATTTCTAAATACTTTTATACAAAAAAAAATACATCAAAAATACACTCCCTAGGCCGGCCACAAGGTGGTACACAAGGACCAAAACTTTGTATTATTTTACTCAACATTTCACCATCAAATCCTCCTCTTTCCTTTCATCCAAGATTTTTCATCATTTCACCACCTTTATTCATCTATAAATAGAGGTTCAAATTCACTTCATTTCTCACATCTTGCAAACACAAATCTCTCCTTTCTCTCCCTCTAAAAATCCGGCCTCAAGCCTCAAGAACACACAAAGTGTTCTTTCAAAGTGTTCTTCATATTTTTGAAGTGTTCTTGGTGAAACTTTTGAAGATCCAACCTTCTACTCATTTTCATTCTTCTAAAAACACCAAAGTAAGTAAATACTAACCTATTACATCTTATATTTATGTTCATATAAGTCTTGCATAATATATATAATCACCTACAACAACAAGTTTCATAAAAACTCAAGTTTATAAGTTTCTAGTTTTTTATTTTTAAGTTGTTTCTTTAAATGTGTTTATGAATATGTGAACACATTATAAAAGTGTTAATATTATGAAAACATGTGATATATATGTGTTTTTATAACTATTATGACTTTTATACAAGTAGTCTTTGAATAAACAACAAGAATCATAAGTTGTTGTAAGTTTATAAACTACGGATTTTCGGCAGAAAACTTATATCGACTTTGAAAAATCATAATTATATCATAACCCAACGAAATGAGTTGATTCTTGTCTCAAAAGTTAGATCTATGTCTTAACTATAGATCTGTAATTTTTCATGATTTAGTTTGAAGTTTAAGACCTCCAGAAATTATTTGGGAAACCGAAAGTTTGACAGCTCAAAAATGGCCAACATAGCATTTTTAACGAGCTTTTTCACCAACCTAAATAACTCGAAAAATGGCCGTTCTTGATTCTAAAAAAAAAAATCCCTTTGTAGAGAGTTGTTTTAATGTCCTAGAAACCAAATCGAAACATTTTGGAGCTTGGTCAAAACAGCCTCAAAGTAGGCCGAAAACCTCCGAAAAAGCTGGAAAATTATATATATATATATATATATATATATATATATATATATATATATATATATATATATATATATATATATATATATATATATATATATATATATATATATATAAACTTGACGTTTTAAGCAAATCTTATTTATAAACTTGTAATGTTGGGTGATTTAAGACATAAAAATCTATAAATATACCTATTATCATATATTAGTGATATTAAGTCCTTATTATCATTTAGGACTCGGTTAAACACCTCCGATTTCATCACACATCAAACAACGCAAACTTGCATTTTTGCGCATATTTTGCCATCACAAGTTCGGTGAGTCTTCATAGCCCCTATTTTCATTATCTATTGGGGTGAAAATACATGCACTGTTTTCATATGGACATCAAAACTGTTTATTTCTTATATGTATTACATATGGTTCCATTAGCCCTTATATCATGAACCGTTAATTACATTTATTTTTAAGCGCGAATATATTGTGGATAGATTTATTGGGAGTCATGTCCCCCACTCGGGTTAGTTCGGGTCGGCTAACAGCGGGTGCATATATATTCAACACACGGTATTACGTATGGGAATACTGCTCAGGGCAAACTCATTTTAATTAAGCTTCAGTTGCATGATGGTTTATGTAATACATACACGGAATTTATGATTTTATAAATTCAACTCATCTGATAATGTCCATACAACTGGTCTTTTCGCGTAAACCTATGAGCTCACCAACAATTTTTGTTGACGTATTTTAGCGTGTATTTTCAGGAAATTAAGGCAAGTATGCCTCAGACGCATTTTACTTTCAAGCTTCCGCATCCATGGAGTCGCATGCATATTCAATTTATCGGAGATTAAGCTGCATTATTTTGAATATTTAATTATGTAATTAAATCTCTGTATTTGTGCGAACTTCATTTCCCATTTCAGACTATGTAAAACATTACTATGCTTTAAAGCTTTAACGATGTATTTTAAAAAGTCCATATAGTGGTCGTTCATTATGATTATGGTTACGCTTCCGCACTCGTCCCGCCTCGCTGCCAACCGGGGTAGCAGGGTGTGACAGATTGGTATCAGAGCCATAGTTATAGTGAACTAGGTTGCATTAGTACCCTAGACTATAACTGCACATAAAATTTACTGATTTTAAAAATATTTTTGTAACTAACTAAAAGACTATGAATGGACCTTGATAGCAGAAATCATGTCCCATCCGGAAACCATTATCATATCGGATTCAGAGGAGGAGTACACTCCTGCTAGCCCCATGGCCACTGAGATTTTCCACGAGGAAGACACATCGGAAGAAGAGGACCCCTCGGAAGATCCGATGTGGGAGACGGAAGAGGAGCCGATGGAGGAAGAAGATCCATTGCCCCCAACGGTCCCTGCTCGCGTTCCATACCATCCAGCCGAACCGTCATATAAGTCGTATAGGCCTTACCCTAACGGCCCCAAAATGCTGTACACACCCCGAAAGCGGGTGAACCCACCAAGAGGGGAGCCTATTCCTGTCCCGACTCCCCAGCCCAATCCCCCACCACCACACCGACGGGTAGACGCCCGGCGATGGACCTGGATACCGGAGACCCTCCGCGAATGGAGGCAGATGGAGGGAAATCCTCCCAACTTCGAGATAGGAGGACCATCCTCCGCACCTGTCCCAACCCTCACCCAAGAACCTACCGAGCAAACCATACCGCTTCTGATAGCACGGTCGACCAGGCATGACCACCAAATCCGATCACTTAACCTAGATATCGGTGGGATGACCGCTCGTCTAGAGCGGGAGGAGTTACAAAACTCCAACATCTACTGGGCTAACCAGCATGCTCTCACCATCCAACAGGATGGCCTGAATGAGCTTCGGCAGCAACTAGCCGAAAGCCAAGCTCGGATCGAGGAGCTGACTCAGCGCCTCAACGCGATGGAAAAGGGAGAGACCCCTGATCACTCCCACACTTAGGGCACTTCTATCTATCCTTGTAATAGTAGGAAAAATATCATGTAATAGTATAGGACAAAATTTTCGGGTAATAACCCGCCCCTAATGTAAGGAAATTTCGAATGATTAATGAATGAAAAATTGCAAGTTATTTGTGAAATTGTGTTTGATGATTGTAGTATTGTGCTTTAAGGAAAAATTTATCTCTTTAAGATTCAACTTCTTACACTATGCTTTTTCTTTAAAATTTTAAGATAATGCCGCCGAAACGAGCAATGAACGCTGCTGACATTGAAAAGCTAGTCGCACAAAGAGTGGCTGCCGCTATAGCCACGTATGAGGCAAATAGGAATAGCTCAGCTAATGGAGATGGTGGTGCTAGCCGCACCACGGGAGGAACCGAAATCCACGTAAAAGGTTGTGGAATTAAAGGATTTTTAAGTTGCAAACCCCGGTACTTCAACGGAACCGAAGGAGCCGTTGGCTTGATACGGTGGTTTGAGAAATTAGAATCTGTCTTTCGTGTCAGTGGATGTGCAGAGGGAGATAAGGTGAAGTTTGCTACTCACACTCTACAAGATAGCGCCCTCACATGGTGGAATTCCTATGTCCAGTCTGTAAGTATCGATGAAGCCTACCAGCTCACATGGTCCGCGTTGAAGCAAATGATGACGGACGAGTACTGTCCAAGGAACGAACTCCAGAAAATGGAATCGGAGTTCTGGAACCTGTCAATGAAGGGATCGGACGTTGCAGGATATACCAACCGATTTCACGAGCTAAGTATCGTGTGTCCTCAAATGGTGACCCCGAAGTACAAAAAGATCGAACGTTACATTTGGGGACTCGCTCCTCAAATTCAAGGTAATGTCACTGCCTCTAACCCATCCACCCTACAAGATGCCATCAGGATGGCCAATAATCTTATGGACCAAGTATCCCAGAGAAATGAAGCCAAGGCCGGGGAAAACAAAAGAAAGTGGGAAGACAAGACCGGGAAGAATGCGGGTTCACAATCCAAAAAGCCCGAAACCATTAAGGCTTACGCAGCGGGAGCTGAGTCAAGAAAAGGTTATACCGGTACCAAACCTTTCTGCACTAAATGCACCTTCCATCACAACCAGGGTCCCTGTCCAACCCACTGTGAGAAATGCAAACGTTTGGGGCATATGGCCAAAGACTGTAAATCTGGAGCCCCGGGAACCAGTGGCAGCAATCAAAAAGGCTGCTTTGAATGTGGAGTTACTGGGCACTTCAACAGTGAGTGCCCGAAGCTGAGGAATGGTGGAGGAGCTCAGGGGAGAGCTTTTGTGTTGGGAGCAGGTGACGCTCGTCAAGATCCCCACGTAGTATCAGGTACGTTTCTTTTAAATGACATTTATGCTTACGTACTCTTTGATACTGGGGCTGATAGGAGCTTTATATCTGATAAGTTTAGTACGCAATTGAATGCCGCTCCTTTTCCCTTAGACAACTCTTATGCTATAGAATTGGCTGATGGTAAAATAATAGAGGCAAGTAGTATCATTAAGGAATGCACACTGAAGCTGGCAGATCATCCCTTTAAGATAGACTTGATGCCTATAGAACTCGAAAGTTTTGATGTAGTAGTTGGTATGGATTGGTTATCACACAATCATGCCGAGATTTTGTGTGGTAAGAAAGTGGTACGGATACCACTCCACAAGAAGAAGTTCCTAACAGTCTAAGGAGAAAGAAAGAACCGACAATTGAACGTCATATCCGGCCTAAGAACATTAAAGTGCCTTAGGAAAGGTTGTCATGCAGTACTGGTGCAAATTGTAGAAAAAGAGTCGGAGGAGAAGCGACTCGAGGATATTCCCATGGTTTGTGACTATCCGAAGGT
>JAANYP010006615.1:0-11634 GCA_020465985.1 Centrapalus pauciflorus | reverse complement strand
CGGATTTGATAAGGGAGTCCAGAGTTCGGGAACTCATACTGGTGAGTACTCGAGTTCTTTTCTAAACGCGCACCGTCTTTTGTGTTTGTAGCCGTGTAGCTATTATATGTGCGTGTTGTATATGTGAGACAGGGACGTGAACCTCAGGTATATCCTATCCTTATACGTGTTATATATATGAGTTATGATATCTATTCCAGGGGTCCGTGATGTGTTCCATACAGACGATAAGTCGGGAAAGGGGTCGCGCGGGTTGGCTGTCTCTAGCAGTCCTTGGGGCGTATATATACGGCAGGGCCTGTAGCCGGGTCGCTCCTGTGCTACAGGGTTATTGCTACTCACTGCTATGTGCGGTGTGTCGGCCGGGGAGGGGTCCCCGTAGGGCTTGTGTTACTATCCAGATCTTATACTTGTGCTTATATACCTGAGATGCGTGTTGGGCAATCGGGACAGGGACAGGGATTGTGTGCTATGTGTTATGTGCTATGTGTAGTGTCAACCCTCGTGTGCTCACGGGCTTTATAGCTCATGTCTTCGAGTCTAACATGTTCATGGAATCAGAAGGGGTCTCAGCATCCGCCGAGGTAGAGCTGGGAATTGACTTGGAGATTTGATGTCTGTTTTGTATAATTTGTAATAGTGTATGGGACAATTGTTTTGGGAATGTTGTATCAGCTGTGTATCTGATAGTCAGTGTTGTTATGTTTAATTTAATTAGGTTGCGAATGTACTGAAACGTGTTTATCCTTCGTAAATAAAGTTTTAAATTAGTCATAATCTGCATTATCCTATGACACATGTGTTATAGATCCTTTGCGTTATTTCCACTTATGATATTAGATTGACGTGGCATTTCCGGGATCGGGAGGGGTGTTACACGAATGAAAGATAGATTCTATGTTCTGGAATGAGTTCAACTCGAATATCTCTTGAATGTACTCGATTAAAAAATGAGTCCAACTCGAATAACACTTGAAGTTTCTAGAATGACTTATTGATCAACTCGAATTAAACGATACATTTCTCGGGTGATAAAATCATTCAACTCGAATGAAACTAAGTATATTCTCGATTATACTTTTATTCGAGAAAATGTTCTTGAAAATAATTTTAAGTCCCTACACACCGATTTTCAAAATTTTGATTCCAGGGACTGTTTCACTGATTAAAAATATGAGTCCCACTCAAAAATTGATTTCAGATAAGTTTTGTTTACTGAACTTTGTTCAGAAACAACATCTCTGTTAAAAATCTGATTTTCAGTGAAATATGAACTCGAAAAATTTGAACCAAAAATTCAATTTTCTGTTAGTGTGTTTGAAATTGAACCTTGAAACTTGAGATTCTAGTTCATACTGATAATCCGCAAACAAACACACTATTAATTTCAAAATAACAATTCCAAATGATCAAAACCCATGAACACCTCTTGATATTCATAGGCACACATAGATTTGTTCACTATACACAAACAAAATATTGAAAATAGATCATAAAATGCTGAAAAAATACACAAAACTATGAAGAGGGCTTACAATTTGCAACATAGATGTTGAAAAATTTTTGATATCGTTGATTCCTTTAGATTTCTTCGTGGCAAAGAAAAGAAGTTGAAAGTGACGGTGAACAGTGTGATGTAAATGTTTCAAAAAAATCAAATGAATTTTGAAATTCAACTTTATAGTTGAAATTTTCAAATTTCAAGGCAACCCAGCCCATTTATTCAACCATTCAAATTTTAAGCCCAATTCACATGACAAAACACAAAAATTATTTAACAAGGCAACAAAAACAAAAAACAAATGAAAAGAAAAAAAAATCATAAACACTCAAAAAAAATATTAAAAAAAATAAAAACAAAACGTAGTACTCCCCCTTGATGTTTTCAATTAAGCTCCCCCTCAGATGTATATATTATTTTGAATATCTGCTCCCCCTACAAAAAAAATCAGATAAAATCACTTTCTGCTCCACCTACACATGACAATCCAATCTGTTAAATTCAGAAAAATTTAAACTATTAAAAGTCAAGAATGTTGGGAATTCGCATCGTTTTTCATAAAAACATAAACATTAATCTTATTAACGCACAGCGGAAACTTTTAAAAATTACGAATTCCGTACACGGATCATCAACTATACATAAGATAAGTAAACGAGAAAGCAATAAAAATCCATACCTTTGAATTCGATGACAAGAATACACGAATGAGATGCTCTCGGTATCCACCGGTGATGACACGATGGAGCGATGCCAAGTATGCAATCAAACACACGAAGAACAGGAAAACCAGACGCGATTGTAGTTTGGTACGGCCGAAGCACACCACACACTTGTGTGTGTGTGCGTGTGTGTGCGCGCTATCAATGCCCATCACAACTAGGTCTCCTCATATTTCACATATGTGTGTGTGTCTATATATATATATATATATATATATATATATATATATATATATATATATATATATATATATATATATATATATATATATATATATATATATATATATATATATATATATTGACTCGGCCGCATGTTTATATATATATTATTAATTAAGAGTTTTAGTTTTAATCAAACTCTAATATAATAATATATATATATATATATATATATATATATATATATATATCTTAATAATTATCTTTATTATTTAACCCTTGTATAATTATCTCTATAATTATATACCCTTTAAATAATATTAATCTTTTATACATTATCTAATAATATATAAATGAGTAGATAATTATTTATAGTTATCTCTATTTATTTGTTTATGATTATCATTCTAATTATCTAATAACTAGATGACAATAATTCAAATAAATACATCATTTATTTAATATCCAATAATAAATAAAAGACTAGATAACTATATATTTAATTATCATCCAATGACAATTAAATCACTTACAATATCTTATATTGTACTTTTAGTCCCCGTACTTTGAGATATAATTAATCACACATTAATTTAATCTCAATGATCATTTCGTGTCATAAACAATATCCAATATCATTTATTCAATGGTTTAATTGCATCTGCTCAGTTGTGCTCATCGGTGTGACCCTCAAGTGTTTTATGAAATCAGCCATGATGCAGTAGTAATGTCATCTTTACACACCATACACTAACATACTCCCACTTGTGTAAGACGAGATACTGTCCCGCAGCATGCGCCTAAAGGAGGTCATGGCTAGACACTTTAGGCAACCAAGGTCATAAAAACTCTGACTCCCATTCGGGCATTCTTGTTGAAACAGCCTTCCAAAAAGAAACTTAGGTTATATCCCATGCATCGCGATATTTCAATGTGAAAGCTAGGCATGGATTAGATCAACCGTAGCAAACACGATTATGTTTCTCGACTCCCTGATCTCATACTGAACTGTAACAGACAGAGTAGAACACATCAATTCTGTCCGAGCATGGCCATACAGTTCTGTCAGTATCGATCGCCGAGGGGCCCAGAAACATCTCTTCTTAGTTAAAAGAAGGTGTAAATCCCATCTTGACTATCTAGGCCTCTAGCACGACTCCCACTGCAACCAGCCTCGAACCGTTATGATCACCCAGTTACGGATGACGTTAGGTTAGGCCAAATGTACAGCAGCACCCGCACTAAAGTACGTAGACATCTCAGATACTAAGGATTACCTTTTTGAGACGACTCATGACTATGATCCACAAAGTGGTCTCAATCGGTGGGTCAATCCAATATTTGTTCGCAACAAATACCTGTGAATTTGGTCTAACCTTTGCTATATTCATCACCTATGAATATCAACCAAAAACCACAGTAGCCTTTTAATTCTCGTTGTGGTTCCCACGATAACAAGCAGCTATGGAATAGTTTTTGAATAACTTCAAATTTATTCTTGGATTTCTAAAACATGCAAAATAGAACATATCATGTTGATCTCCTTTATCTCAATAAACACAACATGACTTCCATCAATTTAATGCTACTGTTCCTTTATCAAATGTAACGGTAATACGATCTATTGAAAATTTAATTTCAGACATGATCTTAGTGGGAGTATTCTCTAGTTAACTGACTTAACTTCCATTACCGTTTATCTTTGAAAAATTACACTAGTTATTTATTACAACTTCTTGTAATATTATTCAGACCCAATCTGAATCTCCTTACAAATTAATATCTGTTATCTTTAGTGGAATTGGTAAATCACTCATAAACACACCAGGATTAAAATTTAGGAGCTCTAGCAATTCAGATTAATTGCTACTAGTGACGTATAGATGTTTAGTCTTGAATATGACAGTATGCGGTTTATCTATATCTTAACAAGATATCTTTAATGACACTGTGTTCAACATTTGTGATATGCATTGATAACCACCAGAACCTGGTTATCAACAACATGTTGTTGTAGTGTTCCGTCAAGTTTGCCGACGAGTGTTTAAACAAGTCAAAGGCTATTACTTGACTAACCATCACACAAGTTGTATACATTTCACATGTAATTTTATAAAATACGATTACTTCTTGTCTAAACAATCCTAACTTCTCAAGTCTCTAATTTTTGACAAGTGAAGTGAATTAACCTCCATGTAACTCATTTTCATTTAATTTTGCATTTTATTAGTTTCTATATAATCACGGATGACTATCCAACTCATATAATCTCTTGAACTAACTTTCAAGAATTAACAAGTTCAATGAAACTCCATTTGAACACTTGAACAATTTACACAACAACATGGTAACCCTTTTTATCTGAATATGACTACTAGCTTGTCCAATCTCCATTGACAAGTTACTATTCAAGCTCCACTTGAATCAATAGTCTATAATCATGGTTTAGTAATATTAAACAATAGGAATCTCAAACAATAAATTTTCAACTCCAAAAATTTCTTTATTTATCCCAAAAATATTTGCAAGAAATTCAACTACAAAGTTGTTTAGTACACCATGATAAACTATTGATGACATGAAAAATAGTGTCCAGTAGAGTATTCTCTAAGATGTCTCTTTACTCTATGCTCCCACTGAATCTGTCATCTTGTTTCACTTCATTTTAGTAATTGCAGACATTATGCATAAAACTTTGTTCAATTGACTGATTCAGATACACGAAGTCTCAATGCGGTCAACCTTGACCGTTTCCAAGTACTTCGGACAATTCCCTTTCCCAGTGCCCAATTTCCTAGCACTCAAAGAATTTGTCATCCTTGGATTTGACTTCTCTGATTCTAGGTTTTAGCTACTTGTTAGCTTTAACCTCCGGCTTGGAAACTTAATTTCCCTTCCGTCTCTTTCCCTATCTTCTCTCCTTAATCATTCCCTCAGCAATCTATAGCATTTGATGCAGCCCACTGATCATCTTCTCCATGCATATTGTAACAAATTACAAATTGCTAAAATTTCTTCAATAAGGAATTGAGAATTAGATTCGTGGTTATGTCCTGTGTCACGGGATACCCAAGTCTGCTAAGATGATCCAGATAACCTTTCATCTTCAGCAAATGGGGTCTAAGAGTTGTTCCTTCTGCCACTCTGCAGAAGCTTAGAGCCCTAGTTGTATATGTTTGTCAGTCCGAGCCTGAGTCTAGATAATGTCCTTTAGCCGGCGATACATCTGGCAAGCTGAGACATCCATAAGGCTAGTCCGCAGCTCAGATGTCATGGTCGCTAGCATTAGATAGGCAACATTGACCGAATCCTCAAAGTGCTTCTTATGGAGATTTCTCTCCTCAACTGTAGCAGTCTCTGCAGGAGTAGGTTCTGGTGCCCTTTCCAGAATATACGACTTTCACTCTGTACTAAGAATATTTGACAGATTTTATTCCCAGTTCAGGAAGTTGCCTCTTTTGAGTTCTCCATATCCCGAATAGACCTCAAAGTAGCAACATGTGCTTTTGGGAAGGATTTTTAAGTGGGGAAAGGATATTGACGTTATCATTGTTGTTGTTACTGTGATTGTCATTGTTATTATTAAACCGCTTCTACCTCTGTCTTTTTCAACCATCTTAAACAATTTTTCAAAAATTAGTATTTGATTAACCATTAATAAATCAATAACCCAAAATTTATAAATGATTTATTAATCCTAAGAACCATTTTACTTATTCAAGCACCCAACGGAGGCTGAACCTACATGAATAAGCTACTCAGGCAGGCAACTTATTACCAATTACAACCCCTTTGCAACTCTTAGATCTTATGAGATTTTCAATTTCTTAAATTGATCATGTTTAATCTCATCCACACCTTGGGCAACAGTCTTACTGAGGAACCACCACTGGCACACACCATATAACAACTGCAAGTCACTGGCCCAAGTCTCACTTAGGATCCGCAGTGCTTACCTCACAGCTCTCCGAGTTTGCGGCGTAAGCACCCAACGAAGGCTGAACCTACTTACGACGACCGGTCACCGTGAGTGCCACTATATGGACGGTGTGTTGTGCCAGATTTTTAATTCGGGTTTATAACCAGTATCTTACCAAGAACTAGTGGCCAGTCACGTTAGTCAGTAGGCAGGTTCCTTTCGGTTCTAAACCTCTCGGAAATTCCTACAACCATAGACCCTAGCGTGACTGTCCTAGACACCACCTATTCTGGTAAACAATCCAGTTAATGTACCAGTTTTAAGAATTTCAACTCTTTGATCATATGACATTTTAAAAATAAATCTCCTTTTATTTGAAAAACTAATTTCATAAAAATATCATATCTAACACCTGACAAAATAATTAAAGTTTCCAATTTAAACTTCATTTTAAATACTTCAATTTTTCATCAAAAATGATTGTAGTTTTAATTTCTTTTTATTTATCTACTTTGTCACCACAACCACACAGATAGAAATAACGCATAAAGAAATAAAACATACAATGACATAGCCTTGCCAAAAACTAAATTGGTTTCTGAGAGCCATACGGACAAACCAATTAGGTCAAAACCTAAGGGACAAAATCAACACACAAGGCAAGAAGGTTGAACTCTTTCAGGTCCCACTAGCCTCAGCATCCGATGATGTCTCCGAGCGTCCTTGATGGATGACCTCCTTCTTGATGGACATCTTCGCCAAGATTTTCTACATAATTTAATCTAAATACATTTGCCTATTTTCTAATCTATTACAGATTACATCATAAAACCCGGGATTCCAATGGCACTCAGGCCTTTCCAAAAATATAACCAATAATAAAATAGCAAACATTGAGATTAAACAAACAACCATCACAAACAAGGGTTCTCAAGGCTTGGCTATGTCACAAACATTAATAAAGCAGTAAAGCATATTAATAATCCATAATTCATTTTCATCTTGCCATGAAAATAATTCCAAGACAGTTAATCTACCACTAATTGAAGTAATCATATCCAATATCGTTCTTAAATTTCATACGGTTCGTAAACTTGAAATTTAGGAACACTTTTCATAATTAGAAACTTTTTTTCTGAAAAATTTCAAATTTAATTCTATCTTTGCACTATATTTGGATTCATAACCATACTTTTTCTTAAAATATTCAATTAACCACTCAAACACCTTTGAAACTTAAACATACTATTTTAAGAAACTTTTATTAAACAACCTTTAATAAATATAGTTATTATTTTGAAATAAATTGATAAATAATTTAAACTTCTTTAAGTAATTATCAATCAACTATTATTTAATTGAAAACACCTTTCCAAAAATAAATAAACTTTATTTAGAATGTCAGTTTTCTAAATGAACAATTTTTTACCAATAAAATATTATCATTAAAGTATTTAAGAAAATTGATCATCTTAAATAACACCAAATGGTTTTAAACAATTTCTACCAAAAACGTTAATGTCGAGATCAAATATCAAAACATTAAACCATGACTGAGCATCAAACTCAAAGTCACGATTTCATCATTTTGAAAATAGAATCCTTAAATTAAACTCTCTTTAATTTAATAATGAATTTTATGGAACTAAATATTAAATGCATAACTTAAATCTAGTTTATAAAATTAAAATTGCCATTAATTTTAATTTCAACATTAAAACTTAACTTTTAATTAAAACCGATTTAATTTAAACGACGAATTACCGGAAAACGGAAACGAACCAACTTAGTTAACCGACTCATACTCGGGTTCAATAACCCATATGAACCGAAAAGAAGTAGGATATTAAACCCTTTGACGGCTGAAGTTAATCGAAGCCTTTAATCAACTCACTTTGATTATTTTGATTTCCATATTCCCATTAATCATTTAATTATCGAATCGAATAATATTTAAACCGATTTGTGAATTTTATAAAACTAATAAAGTCTCCCACTTTAATTTTGTAAAACCGAAAACAGATTTAGTCACAAATGTTTAAATATTAATAACCAAACAGTTTTGATTATTGATCCGATTTTAACGCATTTAATTTAATCGTTCGAGTTTAACCGTGAATTAAACGACACAACGGACCAAATAATCCATCACCTCGGTTACTGTAAATACTATTCCCGTAAATGATTCAGCACCTTTAATGATTCTTTCACACAACCCAAGAAGAAACAAGCTCAATAATGGGGTTATGATGAAGAAGACAATGAGAATGTTGGGAGAAAAATGCAAGTGGCGGCTGCAGTAAAGGTTTTCAATATTATCAACCCTAAATTACATAAAGGTAACCCTAGGGGCTTTATAGCTCCATTTAATTATCTATAGGGCATTAGCACAATTGCCCCCCAGACTTTACAAAGAAATAAATAACAAGTAAACAAATACAAAGCTAAAAGCTAAGTAAATAATTATTACAAAATAACTCCATAAGATCGAAATTACATGTCTAACAATCTTCCCCTTTTCGATCATTTTGGAGGTCCTGGAACTCTGGCATGATCAGTTAATTCTCGGAGTCCAAGGATGACGTCAAAGCGTCTGGTCACTTGTCTCAAATGTAGCCATTCGTTCAGGAGTTCAATGCCGCTGAGGGTGTCCTGAATCTCCCTTGGTGAGCACCTTTGTTGTGGATCTGGCTGAGCATCAAAATCTTGAACTTTCTGTGTAAGCGCGGCTCGAACTAATCTGAGTGTACCATCGGAGTAACAAGGAAGATCCTCAAAGCGCATGAACCTTTTGTAGCCCTTCTGATTGACAAAAATGACACTCGGGCCTCCTCTGAATATAACTCTGTAGGCCGGATGGTGGGCTAGAAGGAAGCTATCCTGTTCCGTTGCTCGAAGACCCACTTTAACCATCGCGCTCTCGATCGCCATTTGGAAGTCTCTGAGGCACATAATGATCGAGCGACGGTTCATACTTCGAACTAGGGCACCCAAAGCAGTCATGCGAGACAGACATCCTTTAATACGATTTTTCAATCGCTCGTGTAGAAATTCGACGTCGTCCACATTTATGAAGTCTAGGTCATTCTCGAAGAACTCATCAGCTGTGTCATCTTCTCTTTCTACTTGAAAGGAGGGATAATATACTTTTGCCCTTTTGCACATGGTGATGGACATGAGTTTCTTTATCTTCGATTTGGAGACTTTTGACCTTCTCTCCCTGAGCATTAGTTGATTGTATTCGGCCTGTTCAACTTTGGTTACATTTGTGACTTCCATAAGTAGGCGCCTGCTGAAGGATCCAGGCTTCTTTCTGAATACCATTTTAAATCTTTCTTCTAGGTACGGGTTCTGAAACCGCTCAGGGGGAAACTTCTGTAGGAACTCTTTGAGGCCCTGAACGGGGGGTTCTTCGATTTCAGACCTTTTAGCTTCAAGAAGTTTTATGATTGTCCCCCGCCGTTCTTGTCGAATTTTGTCTTTTTCTTCCTGAGGCAGTTTTTGTACTTCACCTTTTGTATAATGATCTACCCAGAATAAGTCATCTTTCCTGTATACACCAGGTCCTTCTAAAGTTTCATCAAAGCAATCGACCCTTTTGGTTTGAGAAGGACCTGGTTGTTCGGTTTGTTGGACTGGAGGAGGGCTTGGAGATCTTGGAGGGCTAAGGACAATATGGGATTCTTTGAGTGATGGGAGAGCTTGGATGGATGAAAGGATTTCTTGTTGAGGGGCTGGTGGTGGTGAGTTTAGGAAGTCAAAGGAGGAAGATGAAGATTTTTCCGTTGGAGATTCGGGCTCAGGCTTAGGAATTATCAAAGGTTCGCTGTCGTCAATATCAGAGTCTGAATCAGATACCAATATGATTTCAACTTTCTCATGAGCGGGCTCGAACTCTACCATAGCTGTCGTCGGATCCAGTGGAGTTGGACCCTCGAACATGGGCTCGTCTTCTATCATTAAGTATTCCTGAGCCTCCTGCCTCTGTTCCCCTGACCCCTGAAACTCTGTCCGTTCGGTGGTCTCTGCTCCCCCTATAAACAGCATGGGGTCCTCAGACTGAACTTTCTGCCTTTTCTCCCCCTCATGACGATCAGGGTCGTCCTAATCGTCATGCTTTCTTTTTGGAGCCTCTGCCTGAGGACGGCACTGGAGTTCAATTACCGCAGACTCGAGGCGGTCCATTCTGGTATTTATCTGCTCTTGGACTTGAAGAATTAACCGTGTAAGCGCATCGAGTTTTTCCGAGTGCTCGGCTATCTGGTTTTGAACTAAATGGGATCCTGGTGGAGGAGCAGCTTCGGAAGCGACACCCTTAGCCTTTATAAGTGAGAGAATGGCGGTGTGACGTTCCTCGGCAGCCTCCTTTTGGGCGTCCAGGTCAGCCCGTGTATTCACTCCGGCAACACGTAGAGCTGCCGTTAACATCTCCAAATTGATCGGGAGATGGCCGGAAGTGGATGCCGTTGATTGAGCCACTCCAGGTCTTCCTTCCGTCATTTCTGGCTCCTGTATAGGACGCTCAGATCCGGAAGTTTGTGGAGCTGCCACGGAGGCAGCTCTTGGGGATGCCACGGAGGCATCATGCGATGTGTGTATATGGGGGGATGGAATCGTGAAAAAAGGAAGTGCGGTCACATGGGGAGGAGTGTGACCTCTTTCAACACCGCCACTCTCCGAATGAGAGGGCGATGGTGTATGTGTAATAACCCCGTGGAATGAAGTGGTCTCCCGTTGAGGGGAAACCAAGTGGGTGGTGGTGGTGATTTCGACCGTTGGACTGACGGTCTTATGGAGAGGAGTCCGGCTGATTGGGCTTCGTTCACCCTCGGATTGAATATCTATCGCTCGCACGACAAAGACGGTTCTTTCTGAATCCGCCGTTTCTGCCGCCTCACCACCTGCTCCCTCCCTCACTAACACATGCTCCCTCTCACCGATTCCCAGTTGTTGAACTTCTACCTGAGCTCCCTCATCCTCACTCATGTTGGCCTCACCTTCGGATTGGTTAGTCTCATTCGGTTCTGACTGAGACTCATCCGGATAACACTCTTGAATGTAAGCCCTAACCCTTTCCAACCCCCTTGCCTGAAGTAGTAGAGATAATGGAATTGTCATTATTGGCACTGTAGGGGCCCCCTTTGGCAAAGTCAGCTTTTGAATGGCCACTGTGGGGTAGACGTCTGCTTCAGGACGTTCATGGATGTCCTCATCATTATCCATGGCATACTGGATGAAGAGCTGCAGAAACCGTTGGAGAGGTATGTATTTTCTTCCTTTCTTGGTTCCCCTCTCCACATGGACTCGTCTTAATTCCTCGAAGAGGAAAG
>JAANYP010006614.1:225000-326410 GCA_020465985.1 Centrapalus pauciflorus | reverse complement strand
AATAATTTAATAGGCGAAGTTCAAAATGTAAAATGCTAAAAAAATATCACAATAAAACTACAGTAAAATAATATTTCCGGGTTGTCAAATATTCTAACAAAAAAACAAAACAATTATATAAAATATATAAAATAAAACAAATGATCAGGTGCATGACTGTCTGGTTAATTAACACTAATTATAAGATAATAAATTTTATATCGAAATGTAAACAAAAATAATGCAATCAAGATGATAAAATTTAATTTTTATAAAAGATAGTATATTAAAAGTTATTATTAAAAAAAACAATTGTTCATCTGTTAGATTAAGTTGTCTAGTTCAAGATTCATTGTTCATTGAACGATATCATAGTTTTCGTTAGAAAAAATATTTTGCATTGGAATATAGATAAAAATAATGTAATCATAATGATATTTTTGAATTTTTATATAATACTGTATCAAATGGTATAACAGAAAAATAAAACAGTTATATATTATATATAAAATAAAAAACAGGTCAGCTGCATACCTGGCTGCCTAATGAAAATAGTTCTGACAGTAATAAATTTTATATCGAAATATAATAAAAACAATGCAATCATAATAATATATTCAAATTTTTGTAAAATATAATATATTAAAAGTTATTATAGAAAAATAAAAATGTTATATATATTATACACAAAGTTTTAAAATAAGTCAGCTGCTAACTGTCTGCTTAATGAACATAGTTCCGACGATATTAAAATTTATATCAAAATTTAGATTAAAACAATGTGATCATAATAATATATTTAAATTTTATAAAATATAATATATCAAAAGTTATCATAGGAAAACAACAACGTTATATATTATATATAAAGTAATAGAACAAGTCAGCTGCTTACTTGCTTGGTTAATGAAAATAGTTCCAACGACAATAAGTTTTATATTAGAATGTAGACAAAAATAATGCAATCGTAATGGTATATTCAAATTTTAATAAAATACATATATCAAAAGTTATCATAGGAAAACATAAATGTTTATATATATATATATATATATATATATATATATATATATATATATATATATATATATATATATATATATATATATATATATATATATATATATATATATATATATATATATATATATATATACACACACACACACACACATAGACAAGGGTATTTTCGTAATTGCAGCGACCATTCACATTGCTTAAATTCATCATTCACATTAGTCAATTGATCATTCACATTACTTAATTGATCATTCACAAAACGTAGTTGACAATTAACAGGACTAATGTAAGGTGCTGATATTATTTCACCAATGTGAATGGTGAAATTTACTAATGTGAATGACCATTCACATTAGTTGAATGATCATTCACATTGGTTGATGTTATTAATGTTTGATAGATTTGAGAATTTGAGCGTTACATGAATGACCATTGTTACTGTTTGTCATTAATCTTGTTACTGCTTGTTAGTAGTTGACGATGCACAGCATACATGCTGTGCTGATATGGTACAACCAGTGTGAATGGTAAATTTACTAATGTGAATGGCCATTCACATTAGCTGAATGATCATTCACATTGGTTGATGTTATTAATGTTTGATAGATTTGATAATTTGAGCGTTACATGAATGACCATTGTTACTGTTTGTCATTAATCTTGTTACTGCTTGTTAGTAGTTGACGATGCACAACATACATGTTGTGCTGATATGGTACAACCAATGTGAATGGTAAATTTCCTAATGTGAATGGTCATTCACATTAGCTGAATGATCATTCACATTGGTTGATGTTATTAATGTTTGATAGATTTGAGAATTTGAGTGTTACATGAATGACCATTGTTACTGTTTGTCATTAATCTTGTTACTGTTTGTTAGTAGTTGACAATGCTCAGATTCACATGTTGTGCTGATATTATTTAACCAAGGTGAATGGTCAAATAAGCAATGTGAATGATCATTTAAGTAAGGTGAATGATCAATTAAGTAATGTGAATGATCATTTAAGTAACGTAAATGGTTAATTAAGTAATGCGAATGATCATTTAAGTAATGTGAATGGTTAATTAAGTAATGTGAATGATCAATTAAGTAATATGAATGATCAATTAGTCAAATAATTATTGTGAATGATCAAATAAGTGTAAAAGAATTGTAAATAGTCAAATAATTCTTGTGAATGATCAAATAAGTGTTGTTGAATGAATAATTAAGTAATGTGAATGATCAATTAACTAATGTGAATGATCAATTAATGTGAATGGTCGCTGTAATTACGAAAATACCCTTCCAGCCAAAAAAAGGGGGGGACGCGCATGGAATTGCATTTTTTGATCACAACCATTGATTTATTTAATCTTGTGGCTTTGGATGGGTACCATTGGTACACTGGATTTTCGAAGGGACTCTTTTGAACCTAAATCTATATATATATATATATATATATATATATATATATATATATATATATATATATATATATATATATATATATATATATATATATATATATAAAGTAATAAAACAAGTATTGTCGCTTCAACTAGCTTTATAATTGTTAATGCATAATTTATAATAAAATAATAAATAATAATAATAACAACATGTGGATGGACCGGCCGACCGTCTAAATTTCCATATCATTTTAAATCCTTTGAATCAAATTAGATTTTTTTAATTTTGAAGATGTAAAAATACGTTTTGACATTTCTGCCCCCTAATCTGAACAGGACTTTGCACTATTAGCCAAAAGAATGCCCTACATTAGTCGACAATGCATGTATCTCGACTACGTACGTATCGCTTTCTACAACGGGCCGTCCACGAGGTCATATATTTGTACCACTTGATAGAATATTCCTACGATTCTTCCATAAAAACGATACCAAACACTCTCGATATAGATGGATTTTTCATTGCTATAAGTTGCGCTTTATGTACAAACAAAAAAACGGACTAAACCATCATCATCAAGCCTTTTTGTATTTGAAGGTTTGTTATGTATTGTGTTACTGTTCTATTTAATCAGACACTAAACATTTTTTCATACAAAATAAGTTATTGTACTTTCAAAATATGTTATATTTAAGTCTTTGTTTAACTGGAAATTTACTCGTTTAAATTTGACTTGACATCATAAATGGAATTTTAATAAATGATTTTTTAACCAATTGCATGAAAATTACATCATTTTAATAACTTTCTTTTATTAGGGGTGACAATTTGGACCCAACGGACCAAACGGACAGAACGGTAAAAATGTTCCGTAGTAAAAATGTAAGCTAAAACATCATTTTTTCTAAAAAATAAAAATTCTAGAAAATGATGTATTAAACAAATTGTTTTTTGAAAATTTCTTTAAAAATTATGTTAAAATTTTATCTTTTGGTCATCGATCAATTTGTTTGAATAGATCAAAATTGTCACCTCTCTGTCTTTCATAAATGAATGACTAGTGAAAGTATATTTGGATTCTTATTTATGAAGTTCAAACTTGCTTAGTGCTTACAATGTTATTTTCATTTGATCAATTGATACATTATTTACTAAGATATTACAGATTGTAACATGTCAAGGTTTAACGTGTACGAATCATCTATTTAACCCAGTGACTTGTAATATCGATTCGTTGATGCATGTCTAGAAAGGAAGAAGTCGAAAGATAGACAAAGACAAGTCAATAGAGGGGTATTTGATCATAAAAAAGACAAGATGTCAAGAATGTACATGAAATATAGGCTACATACATAGCAAGGATGAACCTATGCTATATTGGTCATGCTTAAGTTCAAGAGAGAATTCATCCCTGCACATGTGTGCTATTTGATTTGTCTTTGATTTAATTAATTTTAAGGGATAACTACAAAAATACTCAAAAAATCAACTTATTTCTAGGCATGGCAAAAAAACCATACCTGACGGGAAACCCATAATCCCGATTTGACCGGGGAATCCTCGAGTTGACCGTGGATGGGGACGGGGAATCCCCGATTTAAAATAATGGGGATGGGGCGAGGATGTGAGACACTTTAATCCCCGACCCCGAACCCGAACCCGACCCCGATTATGTTTTATGTTTTAATATAGACTATTATATATATTTAACTTTACAATGCAAATTATTCATTACATTTTATATAATATATTAAATATTGTTGTATATGACTTTTCTATAGCTTAAAATACTATTGTTTTTTTTTTTTCATTTTAGTGGTTTTATAAATCTTTTGGAAACATTTCTTTGTTTTAGTTTCATTATAAATTATAAATTATAAATTATGTATGTAAATAACTCAAATATGTTTGAATTGATTTGTTTTAAATTTTATTCACATAATTTTTCAACTAAATTACTATTTATAGTTTAAACTTAATAATATTTTAGGAACGTGAAAAACTCGATCTCCCCGATCCCCGATTGGGACGGGGATGAGGATTGAAACTCATTCCCCGACGGGGTTGGGGCCGGGGATGAGGGAGAGGATTAAGAAGCGGGGATGGGGATGGGAACTGAGATCCCCGTCCCGCCCCATTGCCATGCTTACTCATTTCTCAAGTTTTACCCAAAAAAATTAACATTATCAAAATACCCAACATTTTCGTTACCATATTTACGTGCCGGCCAATATTTACGTTACTTGTACTTTTATTAATTTTTTAATGCATTTCGTTACAAAAAGTTAATTATCACGTAAATTACCCTTACTTTACATTACCAAATCTCATTGTGCTCATCCCCAAGAATAGATTTGGTAACGTAGAGGTAATGTACTTTACATTATTTTTTTACCTTTTGTAACGTAATGTATTAAAAATTATTAAAAAGTACAAGGATCACGTAAATAGTGGCCGTCACGTAAACGTGGTAACGTAAATTGTGAATATTTTGGTTAGGTGAGTTTTTTTTGGGTAAATTTGAGAAGTGAGTTTAAATTTTGGTTATTTTTGTAATTACCCCTAATTTAATGCATAAATTTATATAAAATAAGGTATAACATTATAGAATATGCCACACTGTAAATTTATTTATATGATACATATAAACAAGCAGAAATTTTTTTTACCAAGTGTAAATACAAATAGATGATTTATTTGCATTTTATTTAACATCTATATCTGTCTATATATTATAATAAAGCAAAACACTTAATGCCACGTGGCGCTTCCACAATGCACAGAATTTTCATTTTCCCGCATCTTTTTCCTAATATAACTCTCTCAATTAATTCATCTAATTTATTTTAGAAAATTTTAAATATTAAATGAAATTTTATATAATTAAAGAATTTTAAATACTTTCTAATTTAACCTCTAATTTTACCTAAAATGTTTTATCTAAATGATCTAAGTGATTTATAACTTTTTATTTTTTTTTAAATTTATACTAAAGGTTAAATGTTTAATTATATATTAAATGTATCAATTTAAAATCCATCATCATTCTTATAAATTTGAACATTAATATTTATTTTATAATTATGTTAACAATCGTAATTGTTAAAATTTTGTTCATAACCAATTGAATCAAAAAAATTTTATATATTAAAGTATGATTTTAAGTTATTTATCATTAAAAGTACATCTAAATATGAAAGAATAACACTATAATAATTTCATAAAAGTATAACTTTCTAATAATATTGTAAATATTGTTTTCAAATTTAAAGGCAAAAACATTACAAAATTGATTCAGTTTTTATTGTAATACAATTAGTATTTCAAATATTTCATATCTTCAATATATATTTATTATAATAAGAATAAAAAAACATCTTAAAATTTTTTTTAGTTAATTATCTATGTCAGTTAATATCAAAACATTATTACTTTATTATTTTTATAATAATATTTAAGTTATTATCTTTACTCCTATATAAAGCATTTAGGAGAAATGTCTTAAAAACAAGTTTTATTGCATAATGTACAACTATTTAAAGCTTATTGGCTGAATTTTAAGAGGTACAAATCAATATAGTGTGATGTACAAGTTAATATGCATAATTTTAAAACTACTCTTCCTGTTGCTTGTACAAACAGAATTACCACTTCCAATGCACATCATTCATTCATTCGTCTCTCTCCTAAAAATTTCAAAAATAACCCTTTTGTCTCTTGGAAAAAGCTGCACATCGAGAAGCGGAAGAAACTCTTTCTCTCCTTTTTTCTGCTCTTCCTCCAAATCATTCAAAGAAACCCTCGTTGCCAAATTTTTGGTCTGCTGCGTGTAAAAAATGGCAGGAATGGAGGCGAAAGTAGAAGAAGAGCGCTGCCAGCAGAGACATCGTCGTTTCCTCACATACATTATCGGTGGTGAAGCCGATTTCGCGGCAGTACAGATGAAACATACTCGGAAATCGCCGACTATAGATTCGGTCGGAGATCCTATGATGCGGGTTAGGTTTCATTTGATGACCAAGGGTACTCTTTCGACGAGCCCAGGGCTTCGTGGGATGTGCACATGATCGGCCGGAGTTTCCCATGCTTGAAGCCAAAAGTGGAAGACCTGTTGTAAAAGTAGCACGCATCGATATGCAAATACCGTTGGAAAAACCGGTTGTTTGATACTCCTAGATGCAGTCAAGGAGAACCCTCAATTTGGCGGTGATCCTTCTACTACATTGTTTATTTCTTTTATTAGCTTTATATACAACACTATGAATCATCTATTTAGCTCTAATAATAGATTCGTTTTCTTATTAAGTAATGTGATTTCTCATTAATCAACGGGTCATTGGTTTTGCAGTTGGTGAGAAATAACAAATTATAAACGTTATTTTTGGATTATTGATTGCTGTAAAGTTTATAATCTAAAATCTCATTGAAGACTTTCAAAGGTTGTCGGTCCAAATACTTGGTTTCCATGTCGAAAAGCTGCAATCGATGACAAAGAAGGAGAAGGTGTTGATCACAAGATGTACGATGTTCTTGAGCTCCGATTCCACAAGCAGAGCTGATTTCCCACAAGGATTTACATTTGGAACCACTTCTTCTGATTACCAGGTTGATTTGTCTGTTCATCGAACATCTGACGTGCATTGATACGAGATATGATTAAGAACTGGTGTTTGTTTATGGCAGTTTGAATGTGAAATTAATGAAGGAAATAAAGGAGATAACATATGGGATACCTTCGCAAGGCTACCAGGTACGTATGTTGATATCGATTTTCAAAACTGAAATCGAATATGATTTTGATTAATTCATGGCGATGATGATACTAACAGGAAGGATCTTGGACTTTAGCAAGGTGGATCAGGCTGTCGATCAATATCATTGCTTCAAGGTTCAGGTTTCTTAAATTAAGCAATACATCAGCCATGTGAAAACTTAAAGTTTACTCCATTCAGGATTCAGATTCCTTTCTTTATTTTGTATACAACCAAACGAATTTTAAAAGAATCCATTATTGTTGGCTTAATTTATATATTATATGTTTCTTATTATCCAGACATATATTGAATTGTTGAAGAATCTGGGAATGGATGCTTATAGATTCTCAATACAGCGTCGACCTTCCCTTAACTCTTCTCTTACAATCTGGTTATTAACCACAATTATGTTTAATGATGTTCATATTGGTCATTTTGATGCCAGATCCAAGTTGATCAAATCTGTGGTTGTCACAGACTCGCAGCATCATGTCCTCCTCTGCTCCTGAGTTTTCTGGTACTTATCATGAACATTTCAATATTTGTTCTGATTCATGTGCTGAATTCAATTATGATTCAGAAAGATGAAGAGCCCAAAAGTCTAAATAGGAAGTTATAAATTCCCCATCTCATTGGGATCATTGTTTCTTGTAGACAAAGGCTGATACCCTGCTGCATCAACTGGATCTAGCCTGGGTGAGCAACTGAGCATGTCTAATATCATCTTTATGCATTTTTAAATAGTTGAAAGTTAGTTGTTTCTCAGCATGTCCACTGGATCTCTGTGAGTTCAATGAGTGCTTTTAGCTTTGATACATAGAAAGAAGGTAAACATGGTATTATATTTCTCATGTCATTGGGAGTTCTATGGATCCCAATCAATACTCACCAGGCCACCATTGTTTTCATTAAAACATTATAATGATTAACCATTACAAACAATCAGAAACTCTTCATATAGGATGTCGTGAAGTGATTTATCATGGTCTTTTTAATCCTCAACCTCTGAGTTGAACGAATCTAGCCCCACATTTAGGTACTTTTGTCATGTCAAAAACATATTTAGCTATAAACTCAACTGAGCCAACTATTATTAGATACTCTGTATATGGGTGGTTTTAGTTCACGAATTAATAGTTACATTCTATATGTGTACTTCCCCTGCGTTTGATGATATTCCAATAAAATTGACCATGGATGAGAAGTACTTAAGCCATTTTGCAAGGTCTTATACCATGACTCCTTGAAATTCATTTTAAAAGTAAGTTCAGAATATGATGAAATCAATTCAGAATATCAATTTTTGTTCTTCAGTAATATGCTTTTAGCAAAGCTGCTTTTTGTGTGTGCTATCAAGATAATAAGGCAGAGGGACATTACATCAATCTGGAAGTGTGATATTGTCACTCAATGTTACAGTTTTGGTGAATTTGAGTTTCCATATCTGATGTTTGTGTTACCAATGAAACCAATTAAAACACATGCCTTTTGCTTATTAGGGAAACCCATTGTGGGTTCATTTTTTGTTTCATGTTCTTTATACCACATTTGTGTGATAAGAATAACCTTCGAGGATATTAGTTTTATTTTATGGATTTGAAATGGTTTTCATTAAAAATTGAAACCCCACCCTTTGGGTATCTGGATATGAAGCCTAACATCTTTTTTTCAAGTGAAACGAATTATGTTGATGCATATTAATGAATTGACTCTTTTTGTTGTTTGGCTTCATCAAAAGTCTCAATGAACTTTGACTTGTATATTTGGATGTGAATCAGGCTTTGTTTTAGTGTCAAATGCTTGTGGAGCTTTGACGATAAAAAATCATGTCGTTCATCTTGCTACGATTGATGTGAGAGGCAAAGTCTACAAGTATTTCACTATCTCATGACTCATGCTTATTTTTAAGTTATGTGATATTTTACATTAAACTGATTTTATTGTCGTTTTAAGGCTTTGAAAGTATTGTTGTTTTCACAATTTTGTATTTATATGAATCAGTACTGCTCTTGAACAATTGAAATATTGTTGGTTTTTGAGTAATGTGTTGGTGCTTGACATTTTAAAAGAATAACAAACCTTTTAACCCAAAAAAGAGCCTAGCGGAAATTTTGAATAGGTGCTATGATGAGCACTTTAGTTATCGCTTAAAATTCTAATGAGATCTTTCTATTTAACTATGTATATAATTTACGAGTTTGGTTTAAACATATATCATTGGTTCTTTAATTCAACCCATTGTAAATAAGTCACTCATGGTTTTTATTTTATTCTTACATTTATACTTGATTGCATTTGAATCTGCACCTCAACTTGAAGGCTCTTATGTCTTTTTAGGTATGTCTTATAAATGTTGGGAGTTTGATTTATTGATTATTATGGGGTGTGTTTGAATACACTGCAGATGCATGCTAAGTAGGATTGTTATGAGTCTATTTATTTCAACCCTTTTGTAAGGCAATTGTTGATGGACATTCTAAATGATATGGCATTGTTTGTAAGCATATTCTTTTCACGATTTCTAACATCATGTAACTTCAATAACCTACATCCACTGCATGGGTTGTTCCAGGTCTTCTTGACACAATTTATATGCAAACAACATGTATCAAGGGATAAATCATTTGTGTTCTCTATGTTGGACTTGAAGCTTAAACAAATGGAAATGGAGTACTGGTCTGGTCTGTTGTTTTTAAACACTATATCTGTTAGTTTATGTTCATATATTTTATGTTTTTGTTGAAGTTTTAAAAATTATTGTTATCAAATCTAGAAATGACAATCCCTTAATCGGGTCCATGATTTATCTGCAATTTGCAGAATACTTTTCAATGCCACATCAGGCCCTTTCTCTCTCTCTCTCTCTCTCTCTCTCTCTCTCTCTCTCTCTCTCCCCCCCCCCCTCTCTCACACACACACACTCGCATAGCACTTGACTATCTTGACAACCCAGCATCTGTTCTCTTGTGATTATAGCTTTTGAATAAAAGTTTGGCCTGGATCATGGAATCATCTCACTTAACTTTTTGATATGACGTTAGTAAATTCTTGTTGTAATACTTTTTTTTTTTTGAATTTTGACGATAGACTTTAACTCTTGCAACATTTAGATTAGGTATGAATGATAATTTATATTTATTATATTTTATACTAAAATATGTAGACGATGGTTGAGAGAATGAAATCAGTTTATGATGGAACATCACAAAAGAAATTTAAAAACATTTTCTTTTAACTATGGGTATGAAATTAAGTTGCTATTTTATGGGTATGAAAATGACTTACTATGAATATAATATATTGAATTAACTGTGGACCTTAGGTTTTACTTTTGCTTTTAGCTTTTAGCCATCTCTTAGCATGTATAATGAATTGAATTAAGTTCTTCTAGAAACTATGTTTGATGTGGTCACATGTGACTACTCATAAAGCACTTTCTCCTAGCACATAGCAAACTCCTATACATTGGACATAAAGCTTTTGCATGCAGGTCACCCGTGTATACAAGGAGAAGGAACATGCTGAAGTTGAGTTTATTGTAAGTTTTCTATTGCTATTTTTGTACTCTGTACTTCTCTTTCGCTTGAGCAAGCTGTAACATAATCAATCTGATACACCTAAATTATTCCTTACCAAGATTTGTGAAATTTTGGCTAGCAGATGTACATACAACTATTCCCTTTTCCCTACTTTACCAGCCATTGCATTGAGTAACCCTTGTCTTGTTCAATGTTCAGTGCCACAGAAATTTGTGTTTACAACCATCACTGATACATATATATAGGAGCACAAATTTGTAGGGTCGGCTGATCGATACAATACTGTGGGAGATGGTGTAAGAAAGGAGATTTTTTCATTTGTTCTTGATCTCCTACAAAATCTAAGTTTTCTAAACTGTTGCATGTTTTGCTGCCTCTTAATATTTTTGATTTTCAATATTTATTGTATGTTGCACAAGATTTAGGTTTCACTATTTGAGGATCATTCTGATTGTCGTTGTGCTTACATATTTTAAGTTTTCAGCTTTGTATCAGCTGAGATGTTAAGCCTTTGTTCAAAGCATCTCATCAGTCCAGGTACTGTACTGTGTGAAGAAAACAGTCACAACAGCCATGAATTTTGTTGAATGAGTATATCTAAGTCATGACTGTGTATGCTACTATGCTGAGACCATAGCCCCGAGATTAAATCTCGGGGTACTCACGTTGTTTAACACAAACAGAAACAAAAAAGCATGTGTGTGTGTGTGATGTGATAAAAGACAGAAAGTTAATCAGCATTAGTTCATGTGTGTTTAAAATTCATAACAGTAAATATAATAGTGTGTGTTTGATCATGATGTGCCGCTAGCACACCTTAATTTTAATTAAGAAATGGAATTAAATAAACTAGAACTAGCGGACAAATAGGCAAGTATTACCTATCGTATACTAGTATAGCTTACGTAAGTCCGGGTATCGAACCCAGGGACAATCTGGTGGAGTGATGATACTAAGTCGTCGGTTAATAATTAGCTATGTATTTAAATTGGTTTAACTATGAATAATCTAAATTAATGACTAAAGATTTACCAAAACTACACACACAATCCTAAGGAATTAATTACTAAGATTTTTGATAAAAGGAAACATGTAATCAAATGGGATCACTCCCCCTAGACATCGGATAAACGATTTAACGCGCAAATCGGATAATATACTAGTTATGATTACAAAGCAACAAACACACAAATCCCTAAGTTATGTTTGATACTAATTTATCATAATAACCAATATCATATCCACTCAAATCTCTTATACATGAATACAATATCGATTATTTAACGTATGAACAATGATCATCTAGCTATATAGATCTCTCACTATAGCACAATAATCCCATAACTCACGACGTGAACACGAAAACCTCTTTTAAATGTTCAAAACTTGAGTTATGCAAATCCGAATGTTCACAACAAGTTTACGTCTTTTGAAAGATTATTTGGTTAAAAACCAAATACATAAAATTCATGCTATATTCTCATAAACACATAAATCCCCTCTCATTATTTTAAAAACACCGATTAAACCTACTCTTTCACCATCTCTAGTCGAAAGATCAACCTCACCAAGGTGTTTGGTTTATCAAAAACAAATACCAACTATTTCGAACTCTCGTTATGGAAATAATAAAGCATTCATAGCAAGTTTAACAAGTCTAAACATAATAACAAGATTTTCATTCAAAATACGCAAACTTCGCTATATCATCCGATTACATACAAATATAAATCATCCAATGTCTAGGGTTTGCTACCCAAATGATTACATAGCCAAACTACTCCATGTTAATGGAGTAAAACACCATCATACAATAAGCAAGCATTTCAAATATTAAGATGAACTTAAATACACGAAAAACTCCCCTAATGACGTATGATGATGAAGATGCAATCCTTTGAAACAAAACTCCAAATAGATGTCTTCCTTTGCCTTCCTTCTTCCTCAAGAAATCAGAAAATATGTGTGTGAAAATTTTGATAAAAATTCGTCCCCCATTAAATGAGCAGAATCTTCCTTTTATAGGCTGGAGAGAACTCGCCGAGTACAGGGGAAGAACTCGCCGAGTTCATGTGTTGTCAGCTCCTGATTCGATCTCAAACAGGGCGAACTCGCCGAGTTGTGTACATGAACTCGCCGAGTTCATGTGTTGTCGACTCCCTATTTAATCTGGCAATTATCAGGAATATTCAGAAATAATCAGAATTCAGGTGAACTCGCCGAGAATGAGATGAACTCGCCGAGTTCATCTTGTGAGTTTGGTTCTGGAATTGGACGAACTCGCCGAGTATGGGTGGGAACTCGCCGAGTTCTTGCTGTTTTAGCTCCTTTCACTCCAATTTATTCAACGAACACCTGAAATGACAACATAAACCTATAAGATCGAGATTGGGACGAAAATCAACCAAAAAGCTATGTAAAACACGAGATATCGTCCGATAAAACATGTACAAATTGGACGATATCAAACATTCCCACACTTAACCTTTAACTCTTACACAAGCATATATATAGACTTGAAATTGAGAACGCATAATAACTCGACAACTTTTGACAAAGAAAGAAAATCCTAAGGCATTTCCGGCTTAACCGAACACATAGCTAGGAAAACAAAAATAACTTCAAGAACCAATTAAAACATAAAGTAGGGATAGAAGCTAAACATGCTAAACTTTTTGAGAACAAAATAAACATGGCAGAAACTCACTAAATGAACACTCAACCCTCGTGTTTAGGTTGACAAAGTCTCTCAATTGTAACACATTGAAATATGCATGAACATAAACTTGCTAGAACCTCAAATCTACAACACTCGATCAAGAACTAAGCGAAAATCAAGAGGGCTTAAAAAGAAAAAGGAAAATAGGGAAAAAAGACTGAAAGAAAAGAAAGAGAGCGGCTAATAACACGATGACCGGCTCGACTGGAAAACTTTTCTTTTCCAACAAAAGTCGAACAAAAGATTAGATACTTTTATCTTGACAATAATTTAACAAATGCCTCTATGAGACTTTCTTATTTGCTATACTTTCTTTAGATTTTTTTTTTAACGTTGACTTTGTCCACAATAACCTAACAACGGCCACCTCAACAATAAAGGCATACGCTCTTTTCTTGGATTAACGGCAATTGGGCTAGGAAAGAAAAGATGGGAAAATGGAAAAGGAAAAGGAAGCCAAAAGAAAGGCTTCGTAAATGCCTCTGTCATAAAACCACCTAAAACTTGATCATTGTGTTTCCGAGATGCATCGCAAAAGCAAGTTCTAACATGCATACAACAACCGACAATATCACACATAAAACCAAACGAATTGTGAGCGCCTAAATGATATATGCTTAAAGCTCAATAAGGCACAAACGCTCACGAATGAAAGTTATGAGTTGGGTTAAAATGTGCAAGCCATGCTAATTTTGAAAACAAACCTTTTATCAATGAGTTTCTTTTATCCTTAAACATGCTTAAATGGAACTAAATATTTTTTTTTTTTGCCTAAAAATATGAACAAATAAGAAAGAAATGCCACAAGATTTATATTCTAACAAAAGATGCGATGTGTGATAAACTATAAATATGCTTGACATAAAAATTACTCGAGAACCATCAATGGTTCGTATATTCCCACACTTGACAAGAATACATTGCCCTCAATGTAATAAACAAGTAAAAGAGCAAGTAAAGCAAGGATAAAAGCAAGTGGGTCGAGAAATCTCCCTGAAATGCAAGAAGGGAGAACTCGAGAAGTGATGAACCGGAAGGCGCACCAACTTGGACAAAATCTGTGCAAGAAAGAAATATAACGCAAGAGAAGCATAAACATGAATATTAAACAACCATAAGAACAGAAATTAAAAACCTAAGCATTAGAAACCATAGAAAAAAATATGAAAGTACTGGTAAGTAAGAATAAATAACAAAGTGCAGAAAAAGAAAAATTGTTCAAGGGCATCACGCCCGTACAGTACAGATAATCAAATAAATGAAGGGGAATCAAATACAAGTCCGTCAACAAAAAGCAACAAAAATGGGAGTCAATCATCTTCGGGCGGCGGCGGGGGATACTGGCGAGCGTCCCATGGCATGTAAGGAAAATACTGATATGGGGACGGGACCGGAGGCTGCTGAAGCTGGTACTCGGGAGGCTGGACACTAAAGAGACTGTCTACGGACGTCTGAATATGTTGCAGGTAACGTCCTGTCTCTTGGACCTGCTGATTATACACCAACCCGAAGTGGTCGGTGTTGCTGAGGTTCTGCCGGAGCAGATGATTCTGCTCCTGCAGCAGGCCGTAATTTTCCTCAAGCCTATCCCGGTCTAAAGTCATGTGGGCAAAGCAGTCATCCAGGCGATCAAACCTAGCATCCCAATGGTAGGGGCCCGGGCCGAAATTAAAGTAAGATGATTGGGATGATTCCGGCTGCTGTTGTGGCTCTTGCTGCTGCTGCTGCTGCTGGAACTGCTGCTGTTACTGTCGCTGGGGAGGAACATAGTTCGGGGGAAGGGCCGGGCACATCAGTATCAGCTCTTCGCGTCCCATAGGCATCTGCGAGACCTTGGCTCGCCCGAAGTATAACTCATCCGTGTCTCCCGCCGGATCGCTCTCTCTGAGCCCTCGGAGCATCGAGGGGTTAGCAAATTGAACGATTGAGCCAGGCGGGTAATAAACCGCCCGCCGCATACGGCGCTGGCTCCAGTGCGACCCGTGGCGACGTGCAAAAAATACACCGCCAACTGGTAAGGGAGGGACACGAATTCTTCCGGATGAAGAAGGGAGTAAAGTAACCAAAGGTCAGGCTTTGTAATTTTTTCCTGACCCTCCTTCCTAATGAAGCCGTCTACAGTGATGAATCGATGAAGAAGCCGATGGTAGGGATCGCGAAGCTTGGACTCGTAGGCCCGTGATACATTGTAGTTACCCAAGGCGATATCGCCCCAGAAACCGGCATAATCAAAAGTTGCCGGTGCCTTCCTAATCCCCACAGACAGGTAGTCATCAAAATCCGGGTTTCGGACATCTGAATCCGAGTAAAGATCCAAACGCCGACACATCTCTAGCACAGACATAGCGCGGCTCGCTCCCCCGAGCCTAAAACGGATGGTGTCCCGGGCCTTCATATTTGTGATGGCCTCGCTAAAAGAGTATGTCGAGAAGAACTCTAGGCACAACTCGGCATACACGGGCTCTCGGATATTGACCAGATTAAACCAGGCCCGGGACGTGAATGCTCCATGCACTACAGAAAACGTGGCCTCCAATCCCTCTGGGAGGTTAGGACGGGGCGGATCGCATTGAACCCGACCCAGGAAGTCCCAATTCAGGTACCTCCCTGAGTCGAGTTCTCGACTCGCCAGGCTAAGAAGTAGCTCCCGATATTCCCGCCTTTGTGCATTCGGGACTCCAGAAAAAGTCAAATACGGATGATTGGGGTTATAAATCATCCGCATTTGTATGTCCTCGTTACCAGAGTCCGAATCCGGGGTGGGTGCCCGTTGGCGAGAGGTACTAGCTCAACCACGTTTTGGTGCGCCCGACATATCTGTATCATAATGGAGGAGCGAGGGTGAGCATTTGAGCAACATTTTAGCATTAAAATTATGAAGGGCTAAAGAAAACCACAGCATTTAGCACAACCATTCCCACACTTATTTTTGGGACTACATCCCGACATCTCACAAAAGGACCGAGATAACTACAACTACAAGACTCAATCAACATATCATGCGTGAAAAGCAAGAAGACATATGTCTTTCCAATTGGCAATCCCCAAGTGATCTCTCATGCAAAAACAAACTAAAAATAAGAAGAAGCTATCCACAAAAATAAAAAACACAATGCACAGAAAACTAAACAAAAATAAACTAAGTACTGAAATAAGACACTATGCATGCACTAGACGACAAAGATACAACCTAGAAATAGCTACACGACAAAATATACTTGCATGCAATAACACGTACAAAAACATAGCTCAATAATGTGAACTTGAAAACATGAAATTTTGAAAAACACAAATGATCTATAAGACATAAATAAAAAAGATACATAATAAATTTGCAAGTTGACAATAATTACCAAATTATCAACTAACAATTAACGAACAAAAATAAAAATCTAGCCTAAACATACATACTTTAAATTTGCTAAACACAAACATTATAAGAAACTCCTAAAACTAAAACATTAAACGAAAATAAACTACACAACTAAACAAAAAATAACCATAAAGATTAAAGACTAACACAAACGAAAAAATTTCAAGATCTACCACAAAATTCCTAAAATCTAAACATATAAATTAACATAAGAAAATAAAAATGCATTACTAGCAAGAAAATTATAAACTAAGCACAAACAACACAAGAATGAAAAATATTAACATGAATATTCAACAAAAATACACTAAAAAGAAAGAAAATAAAACAAAACAAAAATTAGCATGAGAAATTCTTGCAATTTCGTTACAAGGGACAAGGAATGCACCGAGAAATAGATATGAGACGGAGGAGTAGAATTTGTAGAAAATCCGGCGGAATTCCGGCGAGGCGGTGGCGGCAAACGGCGGCGGATGACGGTGGAGATGACTCAAAAACACCCGAAAACGATTCCCACACTTGTATTTGACAATAGGGAAACAAACCTACGAAGATTTGGGGAGAAACTAGCCAAAAACGGAGAAAAATGGTAGGGTTTTGGGGCTGTCGGCGCACAAGAAGAGAGGAGAGGAGATAAGATGATTTCAAAATAATGAAAAAGAAAGAAACTGAAAATAGGGTTAAGTTCGGCGAGAACTCGGCGAGTAGGCAGTGAACTCGGCGAGTTCCTCTGCGGGTGTCAGACCTCGAGATGCTCTATTTGACTGAAATTTCTTTTTTTTATATGAGCATCGAATAGGTAACTACACATGCATACGTACTCGGCGAGTACGGGATGAACTCGGCGAGTTCACTCGGATTCCAGAATGTTAAGTTTGCATGGAACTCGGGGAGTATGCGTATGGAACTCGGCGAGTTCATTGAATTCCAGAATGAAATTCACCTGGTGAACGAAACCAACAACCCCGAACTTTTTCAACCTTTTAAAAACACGGAAAAGCAGAAATGGAACAATAATAAACAGAATCGAAAGACATGCTTATTTAACTTCGAGTCTTAAGCTTGACTCGGCCTCCACTTTTAATTTTCGACACGCAACAATGTGAGGGCTCCGACATCCTCACCAACAACATCCGAATTTTCGAAGTATTTTTTTAACCGTTGGCCATTCACTTTAAAGGTTTCATTGCCGTTAGGATCCAGCAATTCGAAAGTGCCATACGGGAATACCTTATGTACGGTGTAAGGGCCGGACCACCGAGATCTCAACTTTCCGGGAAAAAGTTTCAATCTAGAATTAAAAAGTAAAACCCGGTCCCCCTTATGGATGTCGGAACGATTCTTGAGATGAGCATCGTGAATATTTTTGGTCTTTTCCTTATAAATGCTTGAATTTTCATAAGCTTGGAGTCGTAATTCATCCAATTCAAGCAATTGAGCCTTTCGTAGCTCACCGGATAAGGAAAGATCAAGATTGCATTCTTTTAAGGCCCAAAACGCCTTATGCTCAATCTCGACGGGAAGATGACAAGATTTCCCGTATACCAAACGAAATGGAGTGGTGCCGATTGGAGTTTTAAAAGCCGTTCTAAACGCCCAAAGTGCGTCATCCAACTTATCGGACCACTCCTAACGGTTGTTTCCAACCGTCTTTTCTAGGATTCTTTTCAATCCACGGTTCGTGACCTCGACTTGTCCACTTGATTGTGGATGATATGAAGTGCCGGTGCGATGTTTCACACCATATCGAGCTAAGGCCTTTTCCATTTGTGCGTTACAAAAGTGTGTCCCATGATCACTAATTAAGGCCTTAGGAGCACCAAACCGGGAGAATAGCTTTTTCAAGAATTTTAGTACAGCTCAGGCATCGTTAGAGGGCAAAGCTTGAGCCTCGGCCCATTTGGAAACATAATCAACGGCCACGAGAATGTACTTATTTCCACGAGAAGGGGGGAACGGCCCCATGAAATCGATCCCCCAAACATCAAAGACCTCACAAATTTGAATCGGATTTTGGGGCATTTCATCTCGGTTGGAGATTTTTCCGGATCTTTGACATTGATCGCAAGTTCGGACCATGGAGTATGAATCTTTGTAAATGGTCGGCCAATAGAAACCCGAATCGAACACCTTTTTGGCGGTGTTACTTGGTCCTAAATGACCACCGGTCGGTCCGATGTGACAATGGTGTAGAATTTCTTGGCACTCTTTGCCAAACACACAACGGCGAATCATTTGATCCGCGCCAACTCGAAAAAGGAAAGGATCCTCCCAAAAATAATAATACTTGCAATCGGAGAGAAGCTTTCGCTTTTGTTGGAACGACATGCCTTTAACCAATATACCGCAAGCTAGATAATTGGCGATGTCGGCGAACCAAGGAGCCTCGGAATCAACAACGAGCTTCATCAGGGATTCATCCGGAAATTTGTCATTGATAGATGAATCATGAAGCCCTTCAAGATTTGGATTTTCAAGACGGGAGAGGTGATCGGCCGCGAGATTCTCGGCTCCTTTCTTATCCTTAATTTCGATGTCGAATTCTTGTAGAAGAAGAATCCAACGGATAAGACGAGGTTTGGCATCTTGTTTAGAAAACAAGAACCGAAGAGCCGAATGATCGGTGTAAACAACAGTTTTGGACAAAACGAGGTAAGACCGGAATTTATCAAACGCAAAGACAACGGCGAGAAGTTCCTTCTCGGTAGTAGTATAATTCTCTTGAGCATCCGTTAGCGTCTTACTTGCGTAATAAATCGGTTGGAAGTGATTATTGACTCGTTGGCCCAAAACGGCCCCTACGGCGAAATCACTAGCATCACACATAAGCTCGAAAGGTTGGGACCAATCGGGAGCTATCATGATAGGAGCGTGTGTGAGCTTATCCTTGAGGAGTTCGAAAGATTCTTGGCATTCTTTGGAAAAGACAAACGGGGTGTCTTTTTCGAGAAGTTGGGTCATCGGGCGTGTGATTTTTGAAAAACCCTTAATAAACCGACGGTAAAAGCCCGCATGACCGAGAAAACTTCTAATGCCTTTCACATTTGTGGGGGGAGGAAGCTTCGAGATAGTATCAATTTTGGCCCTATCTACCTCAATTCCCACACTTGAGATCTTGTGTCCCAAGACAATACCCTCTTGTACCATGAAATGGCACTTCTCCCAATTCAAAACGAGATTTGCTTCCTCACAACGAGCAAGCATGCGATCAAGATTTGCTAGGCATGAATCGAATGAGTCTCCATAGACCGAAAAATCGTCCATGAAAACTTCCATAAAGCTCTCAATCATATCATGAAAAATTGTCATCATACACCTTTGGAAAGTGGCGGGTGCGTTGCACAACCCGAAAGGCATCCGGCGATAAGCATACGTTCCATATGGGCAAGTGAAAGTTGTTTTCTCTTGGTCATCGGGATTGATGGGAATTTGAAAATATCCCGAGAACCCATTGAGAAAACAATAGAATTGATTTCCGACCAATCGTTCTAACATTTGATCCATGAACGGCAAAGGGAAGTGATCCTTACGGGTGGCATCATTGAGTTTGCGATAATCGATGCATACTCGCCATCCCGTTACCGTTCTCGTCGGTATGATCTCATTGTTTTCATTATGAACGATAGTCATGCCACCTTTTTTGGGCACGACTTGTACCGGACTCACCCACGGGCTATCCGAGATCGGATATATCAACCCGGAATCAAGAAGCTTAATTACCTCTTTCTTTACCACCTCCATCATAATAGGGTTCAAACGACGTTGTCTTTAGACAACGGGTTTGTAGTCCTCCTCCATCAAAATTTTATGCGTGCAAAATGAAGGACTAATACCCTTGATGTCGGTAATTTTCCATGCAATTGCCCCTTTGTGGGCTCGAAGAATGTTGAGGAGTCTAATTTTTTGGTCGCCCGAAAGACTCGATGAAATTATAACCGGCAACTTAGACTCCTCAAGTAGGAATGCATACTCGAGATGGCTTGGGAGCTCTTTGAGCTCAAGAATTGGTGGGTCTTCAAGAGATGACTTAACCCGACAAGAATTATGATCATGAGAGACGGAATCAACATCCAAAGGAAACAGGGGTGGATCAACGGTCGACAATGGTGTCGACTCTTCCAAAAATTTTTCAAAATCAACAATCTTTTTCCCTTCATCTATGGAGTAGATGTCCTTGGAGTTGTATGACAGAAGAGATGAAAAATCAAAATCAAAAGCTTTTTCAAATGCGTGCACGTGGTAACAAGTGTCATCCATAAATGATGCATGTTGCATGGCCTTATCAATCGAAAATGTGACCGACTCATTACCGACCTTCAATGTAAGCTTTTTATCAAACACATCAATGATAGCTCGTGAAGTGGCCAAAAATGGCCTCCCTAAGATAAGGGGTACACGGCTATCTTCTTCCATATCTAGGATCACAAAATCCGCGGGGAACACAAATTTATCAACTTTTACAAGCACATTTTCAACTACTCCCCTTGGATACTTTATTGACCGATCGGCCAATTGAATGCTCATTTTAGTCGGTTGCGGATCTCCTAAATGCAATTTTTCATATAAAGAAGTGGGCATCAAATTTATGCTTGCCCCGAGATCCGCAAGTGCATTCGTGATAACTAAACTACCAATGTGGCAAGGGATAGTAAAACTCCCTGGGTCCGTTAGCTTTTGAGGTAGTTTGTTTTGAAGCACCGCCGATCATTCCTCGTTCATTACCACAGCCGAGATTCCTTCGAGCTTCCTCTTGTTGGTGATGATATCCTTGAGAAACCTAGCATAAGTAGGCATTTGTGAGATAACATCAATAAAAGGTAAATTAATATGCAATTGTTTTAATAGCTCAAGGAATTTGTGAAATTGGGCCTCATCCTTTTCCCTTTTTAACCGACTAGGAAAAGGTGCCTTCAACTTGGCAATCGGGATTTCTTTTGCGATAGGAGGTTGGACTTGCACGGTACTTGGTGGGCTTGAAGTTTGTGCCTCGTCCTTTGTTGCCTCCTCTTCCGGTTCAACCTGCACATCATCAACAACAAGATCATTTGAAACCGAATTAGAAATAGGTTCAAGAATTTTACCACTCCTCAAACTGATTGCTTTGACGTGCTCTTTCGGATTGACTTCCGTGTTGGAAGGCAATGTACCCTTTTTCCTTTCCTTATCAAGAAGTAATTGAGTGAGTTGCCCCATTTGCTTTTCGAGGTTTTGGATGGAAGCTTGTTGTCCCCTCACTATATCTTCAAGGGTGGGCTTGGTTTCGGTTAATGGAGTGGTAGTATTTGTAGCTTGGTATGGTTGTTGCGATGTATTGGTTGGTTGATTGGGTTGTCGAGATTGGTATTGGGCGGTGTTTGGATGACGAGGTTGGTATGAATTGTTTCTTTGGTTGGGGTTGGAAGAGCTAGCACCCTCAAATCCCGGTGGTACCGCCGGAGCTTGGTCGTTTGGTTGACGCCATCGGAAATTTGGATGATTCCGATTGTCAACATTGGGATTATAGTATTGTTGAGGTGGTGGTTGAAAAGCTAGCTTTCCCTTTTGATTGTCAAATCTATCACCATACGAATACAAAACATCTTCTTCCAATGTTTCTTCCGCATCGTCACTCCCACAATCCCTTGCCGTGTGTGGTCCTCCACAAAGTTGACACACTTCTTGAATAGACTTGATGGTGGATTGTCTACTAAGAAGTGTCAACCTCTTGGTGCACTCATTTGCGGTACGAGGACCGTCACACAATTGACACACATTACTTGCTAATCTTGGGTTTTGAAGTTGGACTATTTGTTTACCCATCTTAGCAACCTCTTCTTTTAGAGAGCTCATCTCATCTCCTTGCTTCATAGCACCGCGCACAACTCTATGCCTCGAAGAATGCCACTCGTGAGTGTTAGTGGCCGCGGTCTCTATTGCTTTGTAAGCATCAGTTGGCTTTTTATCCATTACACATCCACCGGCATTCAAATCTAAAATTTGTCTTGTTGAAATCAATAGCCCGGTGTAGAATGTGTAGACTTGGTTGTATGTATCCAATTCGTGATGTGGACACTTCCTCAAAAGCCCCTTGTATCGTTCCCATGCTTCATATAATGACTCCTCGCTTTCCTGCAAAAAATTACTAATATCATTCTTCAAACGAGCAGTTTTGGAGGGAAGGAAATACCGCATTAGGAACCGGTCAACAAGTTCCTCCCATGTTGTGATTGATTGTGGCGCAAGTGACTCAAACCACGTTTGTGCGGCTCCCCTCAACGTATATGGGAACAATCGAAGGTACAAGGATTCTTCGGGCATCTCCCGAATCTTGATCATATCGCAAACGTCCAAAAACCGTGTTACATGTGCGTTCGGATCATCGGAGTCAAGACCATCAAAAGGGCACATTTGATTCAAGTATTGGAGATAATTTGTTTTAATCTTGTAATGTGCCGCTTGAACCGGACGGCGTATGATTGCCGACCCCGACCCGATGTTGGTCGCCTTGGAACGTTCCCTCATAGTTCGATTATCTTCCTCCGCCATCTTGGCTTCGACTTTGGGCTCGGCTCTTTGTCCCGAAGCCTCAAGATTCTCTACTATAATTGGTGATGTGGATGGTGGTGTTGATGGTGCTTCTTGCTCAACCGAGGGTTCTCCTTCCTTTTGCTTATTCTTCCTTCGAATTAATCTCTCCGGATCCGTCAATGGCTCGGTTAGATCCGAGTGGAGATTTCGGTTCATAAACTTCTACAAGAGAAAGGGAAACCAAACGGGTAATCTCGAACAAGAATTGATAATGCAATAAAATAAAGACAATGAAATTAACTTTCGGGGATAAATCCCCGAAAGGATCGCTAATATAGAAACGTTCAACCGTTCTCAAAATCACAGTTATTGTCCCCGGCAACGGCGCCAAAAACTTGATGTGCCGCTAGCACACCTTAATTTTAATTAAGAAATGGAATTAAATAAACTAGAACTAGCGGACAAATAGGCAAATATTACCTATCGTATACTAGTATAGCTTACGTAAGTCTGGGTATCGAACTCAGGGACAATCTGGTGGAGTGATGATACTAAGTCGTCGGTTAATAATTAGCTATGTATTTAAATTGGTTTAACTATGAATAATCTAAATTAATGACTAAAGATTTACCAAAACTACACACACAATCCTAAGGAATTAATTACTAAGATTTTTGATAAAAGGAAACATGTAATCAAATGGGATCACTCCCCCTAGACATCGGATAAACGATTTAACGCGCAAATCGGATAATATACTAGTTATGATTACAAAGCAACAAACACACAAATCCCTAAGTTATGTTTGATACTAATTTATCATAACAACCAATATCATATCCACTCAAATCTCTGATACATGAATACAATATCGATTATTTAACGTATGAACAATGATCATCTAGCTATATAGATCTCTCACTATACCCCAATAATCCCATAACTCACGACGTGAACACGAAAACCTCTTTTAAATGTTCAAAACTTGAGTTATGCAAATCCGAATGTTCACAACAAGTTTACGTCTTTTGAAAGATTATTTGGTTAAAAACCAAATACATAAAATTCATGCTATATTCTCATAAACACATAAATCCCCTCTCATTATTTTGAAAACACCGATTAAACCTACTCTTTCACCATCTCTAGTCGAAAGATTCAACCTCACCAAGGTGTTTGGTTTATCAAAAACAAATATCAACTATTTCGAACTCTCGTTATGGAAATAATAAAGCATTCATAGCAAGTTTAACAAGTCTAAACATAATAACAAGATTTTCATTCAAAATACGCAAACTTCGATATATCATCCGATTACATACAAATATAAATCATCCAATGTCTAGGGTTTGCTACCCAAATGATTACATAGCCAAACTACTCCATGCTAATGGAGTAAAACACCATCATACAATAAGCAAGCATTTCAAATATTAAGATGAACTTAAATACACGAAAAACTCCCCTAATGACGTATGATGATGAAGATGCAATCCTTTGAAACAAAACTCTAAGTAGATGTCTTCCTTTGCCTTCCTTCTTTCTCAAGAAATCAGAAAATATGTGTGCGAAAATTTTGATAAAAATTCGTCCCCCATTAAATGAGCAGAATCTTCCTTTTATAGGCTGGAGAGAACTCGCCGAGTACAGGGGAAGAACTCGCCGAGTTCATGTGTTGTCAGCTCCTGATTCGATCTCAAACAGGGCGAACTCGCCGAGTTGTGTACATGAACTCGCCGAGTTCATGTGTTGTCGACTCCCTATTTAATCTGGCAATTATCAAGAATATTCAGAAATAATCAGAATTCAGGTGAACTCGCCGAGAATGAGATGAACTCGCCGAGTTCATCTTGTGAGTTTGGTTCTGGAATTGGACGAACTCGCCGAGTATGGGTGGGAACTTGCCGAGTTCTTGCTGTTTTAGCTCCTTTCACTCCAATTTATTCAACGAACACCTGAAATGACAACATAAACCTATAAGATCGAGATTGGGACGAAAATCAACCAAAAAGCTATGTAAAACACGAGATATCGTCCGATAAAACATGTACAAATTGGACGATATCAGATCAAGACTTTTGTCGATAGTTATTGCTTTAACTGTCCGAATCCATTTCATTTTGCAGCTTCATCTTGTCTTTTGTATATTTGTTGTTATCACTTCAATTGTTTTGATGAGAACTAAGAAGTCACACATAGGTATGATTATTCTGTCAGTCCTTTTCTAATTCTGTATGCTCAACCCACCATACATACATCTTTGTACACACATTCATATACATACATGTCTGGTTGCCTTTAGTTTTTATCTTTATATATACATACATGCATGTGGGTGTCTGTGCACACCCCCACTAAATTCACACTTGCAAGGTTGTCCTTTATTAAGTATCAAGGCTGCATAGGTTTTATGTACAGAAGAGCATACTTTAAGGAAAGTAAAGAAGACCAGACTATAAGCATACTGCATAGGTTTTATTAGCTTGGGGGAAAATTTTTATTTTTGTATTTTCACATCTTTGATATCCATTCTCCGCTCGATCTCATTAGAGGTATGCATTCATTTCTATTTTGTTGCTATGTCTTAATACATTTGTAAGATATACATTCAATATATAGTTCATTATGTACGTATATATTTAGTTTTTATATATTCAATCAGTTAGATGTTTGGATGATTTTATCAAGTTCAAAGCTGGTAGTTTAGACTATTATTGATGCGGCGATAACATAGCTTAAATGGATTATGACGACGAGTGACTCAAACTTCGTAGAGACAGAATCGTTGAGTTGGTTTATGCACAACAACATTGTCACATTGCTAGACAAAACCGTATTTCACTGAGTTAGCGGTAAATTTTTTTGTTATATTTGTTTCATGTTAGATAACTTTATGCTTGGAACATGGATCTTTGTAAACCTGTTAGTTATGATTCATTTTAAGAAGGTTTACGTTGTTTTTTGGTTTTTACGACAAGTTCATAGGGGACCCTTGCTATCAAAAACTCTAATTATGTCTATAATTATGTTTTTACCCCTATTAGTTGATTATTATATAACAATTAGGGAACCCTTGGTATCCAACTAATATTCATTATTTACTTTTAAGTTTCAATGTATTTGAATTTTATTACTCAATTGTGTAGTTTAGTCTCTTAAACTTATTTTTTTTTATGTATGTCTAAAATTTATATATTGACATTCAAATGTAAGTTTAATGTTTATTTTATGTATATTTTAAGATAGGTTGATGTCGACAACGTTTTCAGTTATCTTTCAAAAATGACGTCTTACTAAACGAACATGTAACCAAATATAAAACTAAGTGAAGACGAGTAGAGTGATGTTTTATGTGAGTAAGCGGTATATGATTAACGAATATCTTACCGATTAGACATAATTTGCTGCCGCCGTCGCTTTGCGCGGGTACAAGACTAGTATTTAAATATACATGCATATCTATAATTCTTACATATCCCATGTAGTACATGGGCCACTAATCTAGTTTCCTATAAATTATAGAATTCACATGAGTTGACATACACAAACTTACACACCCTTACCACAGGCGGAGTCCCTTACCGACCATCACTATCATTAAAACAGTTTTTTTTTAATTTTTCAGCATTTAACCGGCTGTAACTTGATAAAAGATTAAAATTCATAATTAACATTTACGTTAAACAAAATAACATGAAGTCCTACGTAGTATTTATGTTAAACACTTCATTGTAGTTGAAGGAAGAGGATGTTGTGTCTAAGTTTAATATAGATGCCGCATAAAACGACTAACATATTATTTTGTTTAACATAGAACTTACGTAAGACATTTATCTGCTTACAATATGCTAAAGGTCAAAAGAATTTCAAAATATCATTTTAATGATTTTTAATCGGTTGGGGCATTCATGATATACAAAAATGGATAATGCTTAATCGATAAATGGAGACAACGTCATGTTCTTTGGTTGTTCTCAATGTTAATATTAAAAAATATATGAAACTAATAGATATCTCTTATCATAATTTTAGATGGTATCAGAGCGGTTCAAACGGTAAGAGAGGTCAGTGATCGTCACCATGGCAGCCAACGATGGAAACACAAAGTCGTCAGACATCAACTCTCCTCTCTACATTCATGCTTCGGATTACCCGAAGCAAATGCATGTCAACGACACCCTCACTGACAATAACTACACTGATTAGTCCCAAGAGATGTTGAATTTTCTCTTTGCTAAGAACAAGATCGGATTCGTTGATGGTACGTTAAAGAAACCCGAAAATATAACCATCGATTACATGGCGTGGATGCGTTGTGACACGATGGTAAAAGGTTGGCTCACGATGACTATGGAGAAGGACATCATGGGTAGCGTAAAATACGCCAACACATCCTTTGAAATCTGGTCAGATTTACGAGAAAGATTTGGGAAGGAAAGCGCCCCTCGTGCTTACGAGTTGAAGCAAACACTTTCCAACACACACTAAAGTGGGGTCTCTGTCTCAGCCTACTACACAAAGCTGCATGGCCTCTGGGACGAGATTGAGTCTGTGTTACCATCCCCTCGTTGCACCAGTGACAAATGTTCATGTGGAGTCGGTAAAAAGATGAACGGACTACGGGAAAAGGAGAAACTACATGAATTTCTGATGGGTTTGGATACTGACTTTGTAGTCATTAAAACCCAAATCCTTTCCATGAATCTCATACCATCACTTGGAATTGCCTATCACCTAGTTGTTGAAGTTGAAAGACAAAGGATAATATCTGGTGAGAAGAAAACGGGCCCCGAAAGTGTTGCGTTCAAGGCTTTCAAATCGGTCCGACGCGAGAACAATGCGAGTCAAAATAAGGTTGCACCAAAGTATCAGAAAGGTGGAAACACAGACGAACAGTGCACTGAATGTGGAAGAAGTGGACACAAGAGAGATTGTTGTTTCAAGATAATCGGTTATCCGGATTGGTGGCAGGGTAAAGTGAAACCGAAAGCTGCCCATGTTGAGACTGAAGCTAGCCCCGTTCCAGGTCTCACAAAAGCAGTATTATTCCTTCGTGAAACGTTTTGCTGAAAATGACGTCAAAGACGGTAGTGTTCAGATGGCTAACATGACAGGTAATGGGGGCTGGGATAGTGATTGGGTTGTGGATTCAGGGTCCACAGAACATATAACTCATAATGAAGCAATTCTTAATAATAAAATTGTTTGGTCAAATGAGGAACCTGATGTTATCCTAATGGTGATGCCATACATGTGAAAGGAAAAGGGGATTGTACTCTAGAAGTGGAGCCAAATTAAAGGGAGTTCTTTATATTCATGAATTTAATTGCAACCTTTTGTCAGTGAGTCGATTAGCCAACAATCTTCAATGATCTATAACATTCTTTTCGGATTTTTGTGTTATGCAGAATCTTCACACGAGGAGCTTGATTAATGTGGGTAAATGCAGAAAAGGTCTATACCGAATGTGGTTGTTCAATGGCGAAAGAAGAGTTATGATGACTATGGGGAATACTTGGCATAAAAGGTTGGGACATGCATATGAAGATAAGCTTGTTGCAATTGATTTTCTTAGAAATATGACTTTGATAAATTGTGTGATTCTTGTTCTAAGGCCAAACATACTAGGCTACCATTTTCAGATAGTTTCATAAAAACAAATGCTTGCTTCGATTTGATACATTGCGACATTCGGGGAACGTATCGTACTCCAACCCTCTCAAGAGCAAACTATTTCTTGACTATTGTAGACGATTATCGTAGAGCCACATGGTTATTCCTCCTAAAACACAAACATGAAGCTAACAAGTGGTTAAAGTTTTTTTTTTTTTTTTTTTTTTTTGCAATATGGTATAGACTCAATTTGTAAAACATGTCAAGAAAGTTAGATGTGACAATGGAGGGGAGTTCACGTCTATCAACACGACCTATTTTTATAATGAGCAAGGAATTTTACTTGAAGCCACTTGTCACATACCCCCCAACAAAATGGAGTTGTCGAATGGAAACACCGACATATACTCGAAGTTGCTCGATCACTTAGATTTGAAGCAAATTTACCAAAAAGGTTTTGGGGCGAATGCATTTTAACTGCTACCCACATCATTAACCGGTTACCATCAAAGGTTATTGATGATAAAACCCCCTTCGAGTTGGTTTTCAACCAGAAACCCGATTATGACAACATGCGGGTTTTTGGTTGCTTCACGTACCATCGAAACACCAACACAAGAGGGGATAAATTTGAAGAAAGGGGGAGGTCTGGAGTGTTCACGGGCTACCCACAAGGAACAAAAGGCTATAAAATTCTTGACATCAAAACCGGCAAAATCATAATCTCTAGAGACACCAAATTTTTTGAAGAAAATTTCCCTTTCAAGGGTGACGACTTGATTTATGAAGAAGTGGATGCCTTTGATTTTTTGAACAAACCCATTTGTGATGAAATTAAAAACCACGTGAAACCCATTTTTTTTATGAAGTCCACATTGATAAAGGCACCTTAAGTGAGGAGTCAAATAACTATGGTGTGGCCAATGAACCCAATGATTCGGATGGAACCAATAATGCAGATGAGACCAATATCAATCCTACTTTGAATGAAACCACCGAAGGTATTGATAATGAGACGCAACCTGATATTCCTGAGGCCACCAGATTTAATGGAAACTGGTCCCAACCGGCTCGTATAAGCAACTATCACGTGAAGCTTCCCTCATCGGTTGACCATGCAAAACCTGCACCAATTGAAGCATCCTTAACGGTATACCCATTGTCTAACTTTGTGTCATATGAACGGTTTTCTGGATCTCACAAAGTGTTTTTAGCGGCCATTACTTCTAGTTGTGAGCCAAGGAATTTCAATCAAGCTATCCAGGATGAAAGATGGAAAGAAACGATGAGGAAAGAGATCCGAGCTATTGAAGAAAACGACACGTGGACGCTGGTTGACCTTCCTAATGGAAAACATACTGTCAATTCAAAGTAGGTTTATAAAATAAAATATAAACCAAATGGAGAGGTGGAGCGGTTCAAGGCTCGTCTTGTTGCAAATGGGTTTACACAGATGAAGGGGGTTGATTACCACGACACATTCGCCCCGGTCGAAAAATTGGTTACTGTCAGAACACTTCTGGTCGTAGCTGTCAAGAAAGGATGGCTCATCAACCAACTAGATGTCAACAATGCCTTTCTGCATGGGGATCTAAAGGAAGAAGTTTATATGAAATTACCACAAGGTTTTGCTAAAGGAAATGACACGAGAGTTTGCAGGTTGAATAAATCTCTCCACGGACTAAAACAAGCATCCAGAAATTAGTACTAAAAGTTTACATCATCTCTTCTTGAGCTTGGTTTTAAGCAGTGCAAAGCATATTACTCCCTTTTCATCTTCAAGAATGATGTGTGTTTCGTGGCAGCACTCATCTATGTGGAGTATGTCATCATTGTGGGGAATGACGTAAAAAATACAACACACTAAAGAAGAAATTGACAAACGTTTTAGGATCAAAGACTTAGGCACCCTAAAATACTTCCTTGGTATAGAAGTTGCTCGTACTCTTGAGGGCCTCGTTCTAAGCCAAAGGAAAGTATACTTTGGATATACTTGAAGATTGTGGGTGTCAAGGGTGTAAACCAAGTCTGTTTCCTTTCGAGCATAATTTGATATTAGATAAAAGGGGTTAAGAATACAAAGTTGATGCTAGTTAATACCGTGCTAGGTTGGCCGTCTCCTCTACCTACAAGCCACTAGACCCGACATTGCTTACTCTGTAAATGTGTTAAGGCAATTTGTGGATGACCCGAGACAGAGCCACATGGATGCGGCATATTGCGTGTTACGGTAGCTAAAAGGCACAACTGGGCAAGGAATTCTTTTACCTCGAGATGGCGGTTGTAGACTTGTAATCTCACCGCATATTGCGACTCTGATTGGCTTGGCTGCCCTATTATCAGGAGGTCTAGAATAGGATATTTTCTCCTTCTTGGAGGAGCCCTCATTTCATGGAAGACAAAGAAGCAAAAGGTGGTATCACGTTCCTCCGCTGAAGCAGGATACATGTCCATGGCCTCCACGGCTAGCAAAATTTTATGGATGCGGTGGCTTCTCAAGTGGCTAAACATCGACTTGACTGAACCAACTCCTCTTTTTAGTGACAATCAAGAGGCCAGACACATCGCTAATAAGCATGTTTTCCATGAACGAACCAAGCATGTAGAGATGGATTGCTATTTCGTTCGAGAAAGAGTCGAGTCTAAAGAAGTCCAGCCCCTACGTATTCACACTAGCATGCAAATTGCGGATCTGCTCACGAAAGGATTGTGCACTCAACAACTAAAGTTTTTACTTGGCAAGTTGGGCATAGAAACCTACATGCTCCAACTTGAGGGGAGTATTAAAATCTCCTATTTTCAATCATTATTGTCTCAATAAATCATACCCAATCATTGCCTTACTAGTTGTCCATAATTTACGTATTCTCCTTATTGTGGTTCCATATTTGCAGCTTTGATCCTTGTATTTATTCGATGGATGTGCTCAATGTTAATATTGAAAATATATGAAACTAATAGATATCTCTTATCATAATTTTAGAGAACATGTTTAGTGCATAAAGAATTATTCACTTAACTATGACAATCATGTACAATAGACATGAACAACTTAGACATAAACTGTCAAACGTGTTCAATAGACATGAACTACTTTTTAAGAAAATTTTGCAAATCATCTCTAGGTTTGGTTGAAACATTAAACAAGCTAACAATCTTCCCCCAAGGCTATCAAACAGGTTTGAGTAAAGATTTCTTCCTATGATATAGAACAAGTTTGATTGAGACTTTTTATGCCTAACAATATATATAACAAACTTTTTTTCAATCAATTTTCTAACGTAAAATCTTGGTATATCCCATATAAAATTAAGATATCCGGTTGTGACTAAACGGAAAATGATCCGCTAACAATTTCAATATGTTTAAAGTTGTTTGATTTCAACTTCGTTGTGATTTCCCAACCCATGTCAATCTAACAAAATTTTGAAATGGTAAGGGCCTTCCAATATTGTTATGCATCAACACTTATACTTACTCCGTAGCTTGAAGGTTCCAATATTACCTCGGCAGAGAGTCATCTCAGAAGCGATCGACTGAAATGAATGATCTATGTTTTGTTCTTATCGGACCTTGCTTTTTATTGAGTCTTTGACCTCAGTTTTATCATATAAATTCAAGGAATTAGATTCTAATTAGAAGTTTGAAATAATATGATTAATGTATATTTATATTAAATAAAATAATAGAAAAAACATGGAAATTCATTAATTCATAATAGTTGCTTGAATATATCAATTTGCCCACTATATTCAAGTCCTCTTTGGACAAAATTGCAGACAAGGTGGACCATTATGTAACCGTGTTGGACAATATAACATAGCAACGTGTAAAAAAACAGAAACTACAACTATGAAAAACAAAAAAAACAAAAAAAAAACTAATTTATTGTTCTGTTTTAAATTGTATCTTAAAGTCGAACCACCCATAAGGTTTTATTAGTTAGCAAGCATCAAATTATATATTTATGTTACGCAAAAAACTCTCAAAGTTGAACCATTTTTATGATTAAAACTTCAAACCATTTTTGTTGTCACAATTTTTTTTATCCGACTAAAGGTTATCAAGATAATGATCTTTCTTAAATAGGTGACCTGCAACTAGGTTAACTTGTTACAGTTTGTTCCGGCCACCACCTTCTCTGGTAACCCTCTCAAGTACAAACGATTTCAGATGAAAAATAAAAAACAAATCAACAATCTAAAGAATTTCAGATCTAATCCAAAGTCTAATCAACAGTTTGAGGATGAACAAACTGAAACTTCAAGCGGTTCAAGGTTCAACGAAGGCTTCATCAGAGGTTTAAGTATATCTAATCCTAAATGAGAAACCAAATCAGTCGTCGGAGGACTCGTTGAGGCTTCAACGATTGTCGGAGGACTCGTCGTAGATGAATGTAACTGGTTACAAAGGGTAACATACCCTTTTGTTAAAATGATAACATATACGTGCAAGTTAATTGTGTCTGTGTGGTTGTGTTAGTATGGGCTAACCGTATTTTCAAGCTTGTTGGGCTTGGTGTTTTTAGTTGGACTTTATAACAGGTTTGACAAATACATGGGCTTTTCTATTTCTGGGCTTGATTTACTGGCTTTATAAAAAGGGTTCAGCTGGACAGAGATTTATTCATTCGGTTTCTTCTTCGTCTACTCAGTTTTCTCACAGAAATGATGTTAGTTATTAAAAGTTAAAACCGTAAATTATGGGTCGGTTTTGGTTTTAATATACAAAACATTAAACATAAACTTATAAAAAAAACGTGTTTAATTTCTATCTTAAAACCAAAACAGATAATTGTATATTTGTATATTAAAACCAAACCACTATCTTTTTATGTAATTAAGAAACTATATCTTTGCTGTTGATAGAAAAATAGACGCAATTACATTGTAATTAGAGGTGTTCACAAAAATATGAATCCGAAATATTAATATGAAGATCCGATCTGAAATTACCCGAAATTTCGGATTCGGATAGCGAAATTTCAAATTTTCAGATATTCGAAAATCCAAAAAAAAATAATTTGAAATTCTATATATTTTAGTATTGATTATTTACATAATATTAAATGTTTATTTTTATTCTAGGGCTCTAATGTATATTTTTTAGTTTTGTATTAATATTATAGATTTATTAACTAATATTTTATATATTTTAGTTTTTTCTAATATTTATTTAGTTGTTTTTAGTAAAATAATTGCGGATACATTTAATTTGTGATAGTATTTGAATATATGAATTATATCTTCGATATTTAAATATTTGATTTAATTTTTAAAAAAATATCAATTTTTAGATATTCTGAATAATCAGATACCCGAATATGAAATTTCGGATAACAAAAATCACTATCCAAAATTTCAGATATCCAAAAGTTCGAATATCTAAAATTCGTATATCTGGTTTTGAACACCTTGACTGTAATCCAATGAAAACAAATTTCAAACCCAAAGTTGCTTGGTATAAGTGTAAAGAGCTATAGTTAGTTGTTTTTTTGTGTCGTTTCTTTTCTATCTCTTGATTTTGGGGCTCTCTCTCTCTCTTTGAGCCTCTGATTTGCTTTGATTGTTGATGTTAAACTTTTTATAAAAAATGTTGCTTTGAAAAGATAAACTAACAAAAAAATATTATCGTACACTCTTAAAAGCCAAACAAAGGCAACACTTTAAAGCCCGAATATATTTTCTACCCGTAAACCCAAAACCAATCTATATCGAAAAAAAACTGAGCCCATAAAAACCAAAACCTCAATGGCTTAACTTATACTAAAATGGAACATTTTAAGGTTTTGGTTCTGTCTTTGATCCCAAAACCAATCCAACTTCACTAAAACTCATAATTGTTTTGATATTATAGTCTTTTATCCCTTTACTCATATACTTTCATTATTGATTCATGTTTATCGTCGTTAATTTAATTGAAGGCAAATGACCGAAAAATGATACTACATTCGTTAATCAAAATTGCAAATTCATCAATATTTTATTACTTAGTTAAGATTTATAATCCAAGAACAAAGTTGATAAAAAGCAGCCTCCCTAAATGTAACATCCTCGAATTCAATTACTGTAATGCAGATCTATCTAAGTAGATAAGTTATAATTAAGTTGAATTATGAGCAACTATTATATATTTGGGGATATTTATAAAGTTTGTTGCTATTTTATGAAGTTACGAAGTTTGAGAATTAATAATTATTATTATGGAGTATTATGAAAGATAAAAGTTAGTAATGATAAATTCAATAATAAATCAGTATTTTATGGAACCGGTTAAGTTGAGGGGTGAAATGTGCAAAAATGATGAAAGTTGAATAAAAAGGCTAAAAGCTATTCATTTTCATTTCACTCTCTCTCTCTCTACTTTCTCTCTCTAGAAACGCTCTCTACTTCTCTCTAGATTATCTCACAAACCGACCGGCCGATTATCGAGATTTATACGTCATAAAGATCTCGTGGAGTACTACAACAATCTACGGTTGGATTCTTGATTTTGTACGGATTGAGGTAAGAATCGACCCTTTTAAGTTTACGTATTTCGGTTTTGAAGAACATAAATTCGAATCTGCTATTTTTATGTGATTTAGAGCTAGTTTTGCTTGAGTTTTAGCAAGAATATGATAGTGTATGTATAATAGAATCGAAACTAGGCTCAATGCATGATATATCAGTGATTTTTAGGCTTCGAAATGAAGGATTTAAGTGGTAAAGATGAACAAACTCGAAAATACCAAGAACACAGTCGAAATGCAAGAACAAACTCGATTTTTGTACTAAATTCGAGCATGTATTCGAGTTTAACACATGGAATTCGAGTTTATGTCCCTAAATTCGAATTTAGGGTCGGTTCGAATTTATCCTCATGAGTTCGAGTTTGGCCTCAAATTCGAAAGGAAATTCGAATTTAACCCCTAAAATTCGAATTTGATGCATAAAATTTGAAACCCACTCTCTAAACTCGAATATTATGAATCAAACCCATAGGTAATACATAAAATAACAAAAGTTATTCAAAGGATAAGGTTTGAACTTGAGTTGGGTTCAAACTTAGTTGTGGTTCGAATTTGGATATGGATCCAAAATGGGGAAAAATATTGCAGAACTTGTAAAACTTGGTTTCATGGATTTAAACAATTATTGACATGATGTGTTGTTACAAATGAATTACAGGTCCCTTGTGGTGTTTTTTAACCCACAGTGGGGTACTTTGTGATCCGGTTGAAAGCCCGAGGAGAAATAAAATTTGGATAAAGTTAATAACGCACCCACTGTGAGTACCTCTGATTTTAACATGTCTGCATCTGCTTTATGTTTGCTTCGCCTGCTGAGGCATGTTGTTTCACTTTCGTTTGACACTCTACTAACTTGCGTATATGTTGATGCACATTCATACTTGTTGCATGTCCGTTTCTTTGTTGTGCATCTTATTGATGGACCTGAGGGTCGCATCTGTACTCTGATGTTACTGTGCTAAATGACCAAGAGTTGACACCTCTGTGGTCAGGATAGGCAGTAGGTCATCCCCGATCGTACGTTTGACTCAGATGGATTGTTTTTCTTATGCCGAGCGTCATCTCGAAGGAGTTGCGACTCGGGTTTGCGTACTATGTGTACGTGTGGAAGTATACGGTATGCGTTACCGGTGTTACTTCTGGGGGCATCATAAGGGTTTGTGGAATGTGTAAAATCATTGGTATTCACTAAGCATTCACTTACCCTCTCAGTTGTTTACTTTTTACAGGAAAAAGGGAAAACTGCTGCTGGACCTTCTAGCTAGGTCGTCTGTTGAAGTAATTGAAGATATTTGCTACTCACTCGGTATTTGGTTTATGTGATTATTGCTATGATATGTTTAGGATGATTGAAATAAACTTATGAGTATGTAGACTTAGATTTGGTACCTTGTAGCACCGTAGGGTGTTTGACACTGTTGCGTTGCTTTATTTATATGCTTCCGCACTTAAACTAGGTTATCAGATCATTATGTTATTGTATGACGGTGATTAATCCTGGGTGATATTTAAAATGGTGGTTATTGTGGCAAGGGTGTCACACGAGATGGTATCAGAGCAGTAGTTTGAGATTCAAGTGTCCGTGAGGTCTTGGTCTCAAACATTAAGTGATGATATGTAGTGGTTTAAGTAATGATCTGAACTAAGATAGGTTACGATCTAGTAATCATAGGAAAGTGAATTTCATACGGGACAACATGTGATGTAGTTAATTATGTGATGGGATCACTAAATAATTTATATATTTTATATATTTCAGAACATGTCTGGAGAAGGAATGACACCACGAGAAACGAGGGAAATGGTGCTATCAATGATGGCAGAACAAAACAGAATGATTCAAGACCAATTTCGGGCGCGAGATGAGGCCAAAGCCAAAAGAAAAGAAGACAAGAGAAAAGAAAAGAGGGAATATGAAAGGAATTATGTTGTGGATGACATAAACCTTAGGAATAAAGAGAAACATAAAGACAAGGGCAAGGAAAAGATTGATTATGAAACTGGGATTGATGAGAATTACATGAACTATGTAATTAGATCATTCAAGGACTGGCAACCACCCACATTCTCTGGATCTCTGAGAATTGAGGAAGCAGAAATGTGGATTACAATTATGGAACAAATCTTTAAGGAGATGAATTGTAAGGATGAGTACAAGGTATTTTTGGCTAAGGATCAATTGATTGGACAAGCTAAGGAATTGTGGAACTGTTGGGAAAAAGAATTAGGATCCGAGTTGATTGCTTCCTTTAGTTGGGAACAATTCAAGTTGTTGTATAGTAGGCAATATGGTGAGCCTGATATCGTACCACATGTTAATCATGTAGAAAGAGCTATTGGAAAGATTGTAAAGTCTGGAGAAGATGAACTAAATGGACTATATTTGAGGTCAAGAACAAATAAACGTGATAGAAGTAAGAGATGTTGCCATTGTAATCAATTTGGACATAAGGCTAACAAATGTTCAATGAAGGTCGATGCTTGTTATAATTGTGGAAAAGTGGGCCATTTTAGCAGAAATTGCAAATTTCGACCAAAAGAGTTAGCATGTAATGATATTACATGATGAAACTATGAATGAAAGGTTCAACAAAGAGATGAGATCTCTGAGATCGTGGTTATAATTTTTGCACATTAATCCATAGAGTTAGAAGTGTACTTTAAAGATTCCATATGTAATATTTCATCGAAGTTCTATGATGCTGAAGTTAACGTGAAATCGAGTGATATAAAGTTTTATTACTAATATAAGTATAATCATGTTTGTGAATGAGAATATTCGAGTATATAAATAGGCAGTAGATGAATAGCCAAGATGAACTTGGAAGCTTTGAATTGGAAAAGATGTTATAGACTTCTTGGAAATTTATGAATGAGTTTAGAAGTTGTAATAAAGTTTAAGTTTGACCATGATGGGTTAAAAAGAATTGGAACTAATAGTATTAGTATCCTATGTGATATGTTTGAAGGATTGATAACAACTTGTAGTGTTTATCATAAAACAAAATAGCATCAACTTGTATTAAAAGGAAACGGTAAGGTACATTGTATTAAATAGTTTAAGCTTACAAAGGTTGTGGCTGAGAACACATGACACGAACTGTTCATGAGAATTTGATGTAGTTGGAGTCAAAGAGGCTATTTCAATAAGTGAAATATGTAAATTTTATAACAGAAAGGAAAGTAATTCAAGCATTTCTGAGAAAGCGAACGAAGGTATGAGAATACGTGACTTATGTTAATATTGAATGGGATTTGGAGTATGCAATGCGAAGTGTAAAAGTAAGAGATACATGCAAAGTATAATTGAATGGAAGAAGGATATAATACTTAATGAAATGGAGATTATATCTAATATAAAAAGTTTAAAGAGACTCTGGACACTAAGGAAATTGATTATACAGCAAAGAAAAGTCTAGTACTACGATTCGGAATCTAAGGAAGAATCGGAGGTGATCATGAGTTCTGTTTGATTTTTTTTTGGTGTCGATCAATTATTTGTATCTACTGCTTTTGCTCAACAAGTGTAAATAACTTGATCTAAGTTGTCTATTGTGATTGATGTTGAAATTGCTAAGTAACACATTAGTTAGCGTGGATCATGTGTATCATGATTGTACTATAGTGATTGAAGAGGTAGTACTCAATCCTGACTTGATTTCAATAGAGATCGGTGATTTGATACGATAATTAGAAAGAACTTATTACATATATGTGACAAGACGCATGTAGTTTGCAATGAAGGAATAATAAAGATAACTACGCCGAAAGGAGGCGAGAGATTTGTATATATGAGTATTGGAGAAGTGGGGATCAATGTCTAATGATGATTGTTAGGTCCCGAAAGCTGATTGCTTAGGGCTGTGAATTTTGTTTGGTATATGATATTGATACCAAGACTGAAGAGAAAACTGTGGCCGATGCGCCTGTTGTCCCAAATGTTTCCATATGTGTTCCTGGAAGACTTGTCTGATGTGCCACTTGAAAGACAAGTGAAATTTTGTGTTGACTTGATCCCTGGAGCTTCTCCAATAGCTTGTTGTTCGTATCGGTATGCATCTACTGAAATGTAAGAGATGATGAAACAACTTTAGGAGTTATCAGATAAGGGCTTCGTTAGATTGAGTTCTTTGCCATGGGGAGCCTGATATTGTTTATGAAACAAAGGATGTCATAATGAGAATGTGTATAGATTAACATGATTTGAACAAATTGACTATAACAAGTAAGTATTAGCTGCCAGGAATTGATTATTATTGATCAGTTGCAAGGGGTTGGTTATTATTCAAAGATTGATTTATGTTCAGGATATCACTAGTTGAAAGATTTGTAAGGAGAAAATACTGAAAATAGATTTCAGGGATAGTTATGAGATTTACGAGTATTTTGTTATGCCATTTGGGATAGCCAACACCCCAACTGTTTTATGGACATTATGAATAAAGATTTGTATATCAATGTTGGGGAAATCTGTAATCGTAATTATCGATGATATGTTGGTATAAGTTTAAAGTTGAATATGTCAAATCGTGAGTTATGATTATAATAGATTATATTTTGGGATATGTGATTTCTGGAAGTGGATCTCGGAGGATTCTGCTAAAAAGGGGAGTGATTGAGAATTTGAAAGTTGTCTCGCAGTATTGCAAGAATTAAGAAGTTTTCTACGATTGGTAGATTGTAGACAACTTGATTAATTCGGTATATTATATATACGGACTCAAGAAGGTTATTGCTAGAAAGAAGATGTGCATGAGTAAGGTTATCATTATTTCCATGATATTCAAGAATTGATTATGTCTTATTAGAGGAGTTGTTTCATGTTCAAACTTTTGGTTTGCTTTACAAGTAGGATTATGCACTCATATAGCTATGAGTACAGCTTACCGACCTCGACAAATGGTCAAAATGAATGAACTATTTTCATATTTGAATACATGATGAGATCATGTATTTTGGATTTAAGTATAAACAAAAAGGAACAAGTTAGCAATATGGTGTATTGGTTCATTTAGAATAACAGAAAAAGTTAGGAATCTGTTATCTCATTTAGAATTATTTAAGGAAATATCGAAATAGCACTTGGTGTTTTATGTGGAAAGCTTTATGTAATCTTCACAACTAGTAATGAAGATTGAGATGATTATACCGAATTGGAATTCATGAAAGGTTAGTATATGTAAAGAAGTCGGAGTATATTACAGATATGAAATTAATGAAGATAAGAAACAAAGACATTAAAATGGTATTGATATGTTGGAAGCATAACAAAAAACGTAAATCACATTTGGGAGACAAAAGTCGATACGTTGAAAAAGTATAAGTATGTATTCGAATCCAAATAAACATCGAGGACGAAGTTTGAGCGTGGTGGAGCCCATGTTGTAACATCCTCGAATTCAATTACTGTAATGCAGATCTATTTAAGTAGATAAGTTATAATTAAGTTGAATTATGAGCAACTATTATATATTTGGGGATATTTATAAAGTTTGTTGCTATTTTAAGAAGTTACGAAGTTTGAGAATTAATAATTATTATTATGGAGTATTATGAATGATAAAAGTTAGTAATGATAAATTTAAGAATAAATCAGTATTTTATGGAACCGGTTAAGTTGAGGGGTGAAATGTGCAAAAATGATGAAAGTTGAATAAAAAGGCTAAAAGCTATTCATTTTCATTTCACTCTCTCTCTCTCTCTTTCTACTTTCTCTCTCTAGAAACGCTCTCTACTTCTCTCTAGATTATCTCACAAACCGACCGGCGGATTATCGAGATTTATACGTCATCGGAAAGATCTCGTGGAGTACTACAACAATCTACGGTTGGATTCTTGATTTCGTACGGATTGAGGTAAGAATCGACCCTTTTAAGTTTATGTATTTCGGTTTTGAAGAACATAAATTCGAATCTGCTATTTTTATGTGATTTAGAGCTAGTTTTGCTTGAGTTTTAGCAAGAATATGATAGTGTATGTATAATAGAATCGAAACTAGGCTCAATGCATGATATATCAGTGATTTTTAGGCTTCGAAATGAAGGATTTAAGTGGTAAAGATGAACAAACTCGAAAATACCAAGAACACAGTCGAAATGCAAGAACAAACTCGATTTTTGTACTAAATTCGAGCATGTATTCGAGTTTAACACATGGAATTCGAGTTTATGTCCCTAAATTCGAATTTAGGACCCTAAAATCGAATATGGTTCGAATTTATCCTCATGAGTTCGAGTTTGGCCTCAAATTCGAAAGGAAATTCGAATTTAACCCCTAAAATTCGAATTTGATGCCTAAAAATTGAAACCCACTCTCTAAACTCGAATATTATGAATGAAACCCATAGGCAATACATAAAATAACAAAAGTTATTCAAAGGATAAGGTTTGAATTTGAGTTGGGTTCAAACTTAGTTGTGGTTCGAATTTGGATATGGATCCAAAATGGGGAAAAATATTGCAGAACTTGTAAAACTTGGTTTTATGGATTTAAACAATTATTGACATGATGTGTTGTTACAAATGAATTACAGGTCCCTTGTGGTGTTGTTTAAACCACAGTGGGGTACTTTGTGATCCGGTTGAAAGCCCGAGGAGAAATAAAATTTGGATAAAGTTAATAACGCACCCACTGTGAGTACCTCTGATTTTAACATGTCTGCATCTGCTTTATGTTTGCTTCGCCTGCTGAGGCATGTTGTTTCACTTTCGTTTGACACTCTACTAACTTGCGTATATGTTGATGCACATTCATACTTGTTGCATGTCCGTTTCTTTGTTGTGCATCTTATTGATGGACCTGAGGGTCGCATCTGTACTCCGATGTTACTGTGCTATATGACCAAGAGTTGACACCTCTGTGGTCAGGATAGGCAGTAGGTCATCCCCGATCGTACGTTTGACTCAGATGGATTGTTTTTCTTATGCCGAGCGTCATCTCGAAGGAGTTGCGGCTCGGGTTTGCGTACTATGTGTACGTGTGGAAGTATACGGTATGCGTTACCGGTGTTACTTCTGGGGGCATCATAAGGGTTTGTGGAATGTGTAAAATCATTGGTATTCACTAAGCATTCGCTTACCCTCTCAGTTGTTTACTTTTTACAGGAAAAAGGGAAAACTGCTGCTGGACCTTCTAGCTAGGTCGTCTGTTGAAGTAATTGAAGATATTTGCTACTCACTCGGTATTTGGTTTATGTGATTATTGCTATGATATGTTTGGGATGATTGAAATAAACTTATGAGTATGTAGACTTAGATTTGGTACCTTGTAGCACCGTAGGGTGTTTGACACTGTTGCGTTGCTTTATTTATATGCTTCCGCACTTAAACTAGGTTATCAGATCATTATGTTATTGTATGACGGTGATTAATCCTGGGTGATATTTAAAATGGTGGTTATTGTGGCAAGGGTGTCACACTAAAAACCATCCATCATAACAAAGGCAACGTACAATTTAAATTACTTAGGATTTATAATCCAATCATTCCAACTCCATCTCCCCAAATGACTTTTGTTACCAATCCTAGGCGCACTATCTTTTGTATCAACTAAAAGAGATATTCATATTGCCGAGATAAGACTCGAATACTCGTTGTTCAATTCCTCCAACACCAAATAGCCCATATATTGATGTAACATAAACCATGAAATATCTTATCTCTCCTCTTCTGCCTCATACTAGATAGCTTCCATGTATCAAATCCTTAAACAAATTCATGTGATCATGTCGCTAAACCATATATTCCAATTATTCCCATAATTTTCTTCATACAGCTTAACCTTATCGCATTCCCAAAATAAATGATTATTTAATTCAACAGACAAGACCATAAAGGGCAGCTATCATCCACAACTTGCATCCCCAAATCAACCATCCTCTAAAGTAATTCATCGATATTAAGTTCTTGTTTTCTTACTCCTAAATGTAATAAATAATAATAATAATTCCAAACATAGTTAAAAATTTATCATCAATAATCAATAACTTAGAGTTAAGTTGATTGTTATGACTTAATTCGTGATGATTTTCACAAAATATGTTCACATATTTATATATAGAGACACACATGAAAAGTAAAAGTTCAATAACTTAAATAACAAAATAGAAGTTCATATTTCAAATATTAGCTTTTTAAGATTCCATTGATTTAAGTGGTAAAAACACAAAGTTGATTACTCAAATTAAAAGAAAGCAATAGTTAGTTACTATATAATGCCGTTAGACACTTGCATGTTTTAAAGATCTATTTAGAAAACACAAGGAATCAACGAGATAAAAAGCAAAGAAAAATCGAAATTTTGATGGTTTTTTCTAACGTGTTCTACGTTCTCCTAAATCATTTCTTCCTGTTCCTCCATTTTTTCGTTTACCAAAAGGTTTCCAGCTTAACAGTTTCTAGCTTTAACAGAATCATGTGTTAGATGACTCTTCGGCCTCGTTTGTTTTCCATTAAGACTCTCTTAAAAACCTCTAAAGTCTAAAGTTCAGATCTATAATAAATTAAGTTTGATTGTTTGGGTTCAGAATTAAGAGGTTGAAACCTTTGAATTTTCCTCTGAATTTTAAGAGGATGAGAGTTGTCTTAATTAAAATTAAGAGGCTCTTAATTTCAGATGTTAAGGCCTCCTCTTAATTTCAGACGTCGTTTTCAGACTTCAGACATTTAACCTCTTAAAAAACAAACAATACATTCGTTTACCAAAAGGTTTCTAGCTTAACAGTATCTAGCTTTAACAGAATCATGTGTTAGATGACTCTAAGGATAAAAGTTCTAGCCCCATTGTTGATAAATGTATAAATTTAAAAGTAGAATTTAAAAAATGTGTATTCCATTGTTAAAAAAAAATCATTTCTTTTTCCTTTTTAACAATCATTTCTTTTTCCTCCGGATTAACAAACAGTCTTAAGATAAGAGCCGACAAACAAGTCAAGCCAAGCTCAAGCTCAAACATTGATAGCTAGAAGAGCTTTAAAAATACATATTCCCGCTCGAAAACTTACCTGTATATAATTATATATAAACAGATAGTAACTAAATTCATTTTTAAGCTACTTTTGTAAATCTAGACGTATATAAAAGCTCTACTCAAAACTCGAGTTGCTTTAAAACTCACTTGCTTTGTTTACAGGCTCGAAAACACAAGAAACTTGAGTCGAGCAATTGAGTTTTGGGGAATATGCTCGTGCTCAGGGTCACAACTCAATCAAGTCAAGCTTGCCCCGCTAAGTCATTGTGAATTGTGATATCATACTTTTTATCATCATATATGAACCCAATAAACATCCCAAATAACATCAGCTTAAATGTTCGGTTAATGATATTATTGTTTTTGTTTAACTCTCATAAACCCAACTCAACAAGCATTTAAGCCGGTTGCCTCTTCACGCCGTAACAGCTTGTACGGATTCGAACGATCAATACCTCCGCTACTGAAAACTTGTTTACACAAGTAATCTACATGTACTTCGACGTTTCACCATAAAATTATATCGCCAGACTAACTCATGCAACGATAAACGTCATACATACCAAACCGGCAACTTTACTTTAAAACTATGACCGAAATTGCTCCCACCTTGAAACGTCATGGGGTTTTATACCAATCTGAACACCAAACTACCCAAGTAACCAAAATAGCCTAAATGTGCTTTTATACTTGCCCAAGAAGCCCAAATGAAGTTTAAAAAAAGTAATAAAGAGATGTATATGATCATAAATCCAACACATTTTTACCGAGAGAGATACATACATGGAGAGAGATATCAGATATATGTGAAAAGTCGAAGGTAATATATATGAAAAAGGGATAGGGTGTACGTTTTGGCGAAAGCGCCTAAAATGAACCAATGAACTGAGAACGTAAAACCATATTTCTTTTAACCTGTGAAATACCGTACTGATTGATGATGGTGTCGATGATCTCATTGTCAAAAAAATTTGATGAAGCTTTTACTGAAATATTGACATTTTGTAGGCTGTGAAAGTGGTGGTTCTGTGTCACAATAAGCCTGCTTCGAAGAGGTTTCTTCTTCTCAGGGTTTCGTCAACCAATTTGAAAGTTTTCTTCACGAGTTTCTGGTCAAGAGCAGTGGTTCTGTAGATTTTGAACACTCGATCCTGATGATCACATGTCACATTTTGATAGTACAACTCTTCGAATTTCTTCTTCACAAACCTGAAAACATAATAAATTTAATATATACATCTTGAATGTTGATAACATTTAAATTAATTAAAATGTTACTAAATAGCTACGTACTTTTGTCATCAGCCCATTCTGGTAATTAATAAAAAAAAGTTGGTCTGCTTTAGCAATTACAACATTTTGAAATGAGAAGTGATTTGTACACAACACATTTTTGTCATACACAACTTTAACTAAAGTGACTATATTATCCTTAATCATATTTTTAACATTTTAGTCTTGTATTTCTAAAAGTAAGGGTGAATTTGTCATTTTATTAGATGAAATTGTTGTGTATAATCTCACCTCCCTTTTGAAATGATCCATACCAGTCATTATGGAAATTAAATAGTTTGGAACGTTCTATTTTGGTAATCATACTTTTCAAAATAGTTATTTTAAAAGCTTTGAAATGACTCATTTTGTTAAAATATGAGTCAATAACATCTAATTACAAAAATTTACCATTTCAGAAAGTATAATAACCAATACACACATCATTTCAAAGAATATAGCCATTCACCAAAAAAGTATAAATACCAAATCAGACCAATGAGGCAATGACAAAAGTATGTTGCTACTTGGTGACAATTTCCCTTTAAATGAAATAACCACCATAGCAGCACGGAAATGAATGCTTACTCGTATGCATGCTCAACTTCTTGCTTTCCTGTTGAAACCGGCTGATAATCTTTAAACCATTCACATACGTTTAGGGGCACCTAAGAAATTAACCCTAAAATCTTAGAAAAAAAGATGCAGATCATAATATGTGTTGGTTACAGGGTTCCGACTAGCACTTACTTTTGAAACCTTTTTCTCGAAAATGTCAAACTTGTTTAGAAACAGCATGAAAGACGTTTTCTGCAAATGCAAAGACAAACAAGCAGTCTGATCAGGTAAGAAATCGACTCTTTAATCTTACACAAGTTGTGCTTGTGAACCAGAAACATAACAAACAGTAAAACCCTGTCTGTGTATTTTCCCCATTTTTGCATATAAGTCTCTCGAGAAATCTTCTCTTTTTTTTGCATGATTAAGTCCCTTAACTTTGTATCAGTGAGATGCCCTAAACTATCATTACTTTGTCTCAAATAATTCCTAAACAAACTTGTCTTGTTGAAAAGTACTACAGGTTCTTCAGATTTACAAATGATAATTTATGTTAGGAACTTTATCAACTTCAAAAAAAGGTTTAGGGATTTTTCTACTTTAAGAAAAATAAATCAAGGCACTTAATCATGAAAAAATGGCTTCTCTGAAAATAGGGAAAAAAAACTAATCATTCACAAAAAAAAAAAAAAAAAAAAAAAAAAAAAAAAAAAAAAAAAAAAAAAAAAAAAAAAAAAAAAAAAAAAAAAAAAAAAAAAAAACAATCAGGACATGAACTGTGAAAGTTCTAGAAGAAAGATATGATATTTAACCTCGAAACATTTTTGCTTTAGGACCCATTCAAAGAGTTCTTTCGTCTCCATAATTCGGTTCTTGTTTTCGTCTTCGAATAAGGTTTGATCATACCTGGAAAACCGCCAAGATAGTGATTAGAAACACATCTGTGTTTAAAGCTGTTAATATCTGCCAGGTTGATTAATCTTACTCGCTAATAGCAGCACAAAATATCACAGCCGTAACTCCTTCAAATAGATGAATCCACTTCCTTCGCTCGTTTCTCTGTCCTCCGACATCAAAAAGTCTATATACTTCGCCACTTTTTTTGTTCTCCCCAACAGGGCTACAAACATCCGTATTCATTATAAAATTAAAGTGGACTGACTAAATCCAGTCAACAGAATGCACATAAAAATTGTAAATTAATAGCACTGCAAACACCATGAAAAGAAGACAGACAGACAGTAATAATGTTATAAATTACAGATTAATATGATATTCAGAAGATCAACGACATCTGGTTTAGTATTGGAATATGGTTGAGAAGGTTGTATGAAAAATTTATATTTGCAATTTGCAAATAACATGGATGTGTTCTGAAGCCATCAAAGTTGCAAAACTCACTAGGTGGTAGTCGGCTGGCTGGCCAGGGAGTAGCGACTAAATGGCCAAGGCGGGAAGGAGTCAGGTTGGAATTTTTTGTATGTAAATTTTAGAATCATACATACATGTTCATAAATACTCGAATATAAATATAATGTTCACACTAATAGATATAATGCTAAATCTTTTGGAAGATATAGCATTAAACAAGCATATCTTTTAGTGCAGCAGCAAGCAATTTGCAATAAATTAAAGTTCACACAATAACAATAACAGTAACAAATAACATTCTGAAAGTTTGGAATGATGCTCAATCCATTAAGTTTAAACGAGATGCCTCACCTCCTTTAAGTTTTAATTGATGTGAAAAAGAAAAAAGACTTTCGACCCCGTTGACCAATTTTGACCGACTAGGTCCGACTCCGCCTAATTAAGCCAATTTCAGCCGATATATCATTTACCGAATTACCGGCCGATCACTGACTAGCTGGCCGACTAGACCGATTCTACAACACTGTTTGGAGTTTGGACAGGATTCTACGAGGTGTCAGAAGCATAAACATCATCACAAGTAGAGACGTTAAAATTGAGTTGATGAAATGTAATAGCTAGTACTTTCGCCGATGTTTTAATTTACGTCATGTTCTTTTTCTACATATTTGATCATCGTACCTTTTTAATGTTGTTCCAATTTGGTACCTTTATGATCTCGAAACCAATTGGATCCGGTGAAAAACCTGCATGGCCTATTTAGTAGCCTCCCAGACACCAGTTTTATCTGGTAAATTAGATTATTGTGCTTCTAGTTTTGACATTAATTTAGGGGTTATAACATATAATTGGAATAAATAGGTCATACAATCTAATCTACCTGATGAAACTGGTGTCGAAATTATTACTAGATAGGCCAGCTTTTACCGATTTCCTGGTTGCAAAAGTACCAAATCGGAAAAACCAAATGAGTACAATTAAACGTGTAAAAAAAATGTGGCATAAACCGAAACATTGACGAATGTACACGCCGTTAACCTTTAGAAATTTTGTATTATAATAATCATGGATGGTTCTCTTTCCATGGTCATATGGTTAAATCCTTTCTCTTATTCTGTGGGTTTAACATGCAGTTTAATGAAATTTCTGAAGACTCAAGGTGTTTGTTAAATTCTTTTCTACTCGCTATCTTCTCCAGGATTTGGATTCGGGAAGAGGATTGATCACGATAAGGAAAACAGAGGGTCTTTACTGTGGATTAGGACCGATGATTAACTAGGTAAAAAAACCACTCGAGCTTAATCCTCTATAAATAAGAATTCTTACTCCTCTATGAGTTATCATGTGTTCATATATGAATAGACAATTAGATAGCATGCTATTATTTATAGAATTTATGCCTAAATCATCCCAGTTTCAAGCAGTAAGCAAAACTGTCTTCCAAATCATCTGAATTTCATGTACTCGGCTAATTTGTTTCAAACTGATACCCATTAACACAAATCCAAACTGATACCTAATAAGATTGTATGGATAGCAGATAAAACATCAATCTAAAATGGGTAGAAAGAAAATTGTCGAAAAATTTTAATCAGAGAAGAAACGCTAGTTCCAGAAGTGAGACGTAAACAAAGTTGGGCATAGCTGCTAAAATTCTGATAGCTCCAAGAAGATAGTATCCACGCAAGAATGAAATAAGATAAATCAGTAATTAGTGGTCACTGTGTCAATCTTATACCTAACTTAGCAGACGATAGTGATAATTTATAAAAGGTGATATTGAGCACAATTATAAGTCTGCCTCATTCTGACTTGATTCATGAGGTCCCAAATTGATCTTTCGCTTATGATTAATTTTATATAAAATTAGACCTCATATAAGACTATTTGACTGGATGCTCCAGCAATTGGCCAACATGAAAAACCCATGATGATTCAGGAAATTAAAGATTCTATTGACCGGACACTCCATAAATATTTAAGTTCTATTTGTTTTGGCCATTTAACAATTTTCATTTTGCTGAAGTAAGTAGAAATTAAGATGTGACTACAGGCTTATTTTACTTGATGGGAAGAGAAATAAAGATGATACACACAAATTGCTGGAACGGGTTACGGGGATAGAAAAATGGTAAGACCAAAATGGAAAATAATAATTCAAGTATAATCATCCTTGCAACATTTGAGAACAGGAACACAGCTTAGGATGTGAGAAAATATAATTTTCCTGAGAAACAAGTTTTACCTGAACTGGATTTCTACAACACCGGTCGTACGAACACGGGCATGGAGAACATCTTCCTGCTCATGAAAAACTTATTAAGAATAAAAGAATATCAAACAAGAAAATCGTTAACTAAGAGCTCTTACATTAAATAAATTTTATTAAGAAATTTAAACGACAAATAACAAAAGCAGGGAGGTCATCCATTCAAATCGACACATCATGACTGGTGGGTAACAATAGGACGATCTTACTGTTGCACTAACCTATGACTTGTCCTTTATATTGAAATTACAGCTATGAAGGAGAAACCGTGGGAGTAGTTATTTCTTTGGTTTTGAGCTTCTAAGTCATTGGGAAGGGATTATCAAAACTATTATCAATTAGTTGGCAATTCCATATCGAAATTTTCTTATATAAATTGCCTGAATTTCAATTTATGTATAACACCACCTAATTACCGAGTAAAAGATCCACAAAATTTTATTGCATTGCAGACACTCGATGACACAGGATATAAGTTCAGCGCCTCATTATAATTAGGAACAGCTTCTCAAGATAAAGACTCAGATTTTGCTTACGGTTAAGGAAGACACATTCTTCGACAAAGAAGATCTATGCCAAACTGTCTATAATCACCAGGGAGGGTGTACACATTAATTGATGTCATAATGATAGAGTAGCACTCAGGTACACCGTACACATGGTTTGCTTTACGTTTCCTGAATGCAATAGAGACTATAACTTGGATACCTTCGTAGGAATATAATTTGTATCTGACAATCTCTGCAAGTTTTCCATGAAGTAATTGGCACAGTCTGGAACTTGGAGTTCATTTCCACGAGCGTATGTTTCCTGCATGCAATAGAAACATTATAACACTTAACACAAACTATTAGAATGAGTATATGAATTTCCCTAGGCTTTGTAAGTTGACAAGAATAAGTAAATAAGTAATCTGTAGAATATTTATCCATAAACTTACAAGTGACTGAGAACCTGAGATACCTGTATGGCTGGATCTTTCCAAATCTTTAAAATGTCCTGAACAAGCTCTTCATTAAGGCAGGGATAATCTAACCTGCCTCCGATTTCTGATAGTTTCTCTCCAATTTCCTAGTACACAGAAACGTATAAATCTCATCTAATTCTGCAACCCAAATGATAAAGTAATTGTAATTAATAGATTTAACATGTTTATGTTTTACCTTTTTTTATGATACTATCCATGGCATAAAGGAATAAATCCATTCAATAAGCTTAAAAGCAAGTGGCATTTGAACTCTTGGTGGTTATTGTTCAAATTTAAACCGAATTTCATGACCGGGACCAAGAAGTTAGCAATCACTTAGAAACACAAGTTTGCTTTATTCCTCACCAAACATGATATGGTCGTATGTGTAGTTTTCCATCTCATAAATAGACATCTAATCCATCTCAGAAAACACGAGTATCTCCTTATACATGTAAAATAGGATAACATGGTCAATTGACATATATGTGAAGCAGTCAGCTCATAGTACCTTATTGTCAACGGATAAGTCATACTTCGATGAACCTGCTTCACATAGAGCCAACTCCTTTGCCCCATCATGTAGTATCTATTGAAAGTTGAAACATGATACATTATGATCAAGATAATACATATGACATTCTCAACATCACCAAGATTCAGGCAATTTCCAAAGCACATATTTCGGTTTGTTTAAATTTCAAAGTTTATAATTTGCCAAGCAGGGCAAAAACAAAGGAACATAATCTAAACACACCCTTTCAAGTATTGCATACTTTTATTGTCTGATAGACATTTGCATGGATGACTGAGGTGTAGCTCTTGAGCTCTCTCTCATCAAAGCCAGTTTGAAAGAGTAGTTTTATCTGCAAAAGACACACATTCCCACTCTTAAAAAACAGAACACAGATAGGAAACAATACTTCAAAGACAGATTCGCAAAATGATCCCACCTGTTTGAAAATTGTGGATTTACCCGACTCTCCAGCACCTACACAAAATCAATTCCAGTTGATATATATTTGTGAGAGGATTTGTAAACCAAAACAATGAATCTGTTACCGCCATTATCACTGACAAAATCTATTGGCCTACATTACATAAATTGGGTGTTACATGTACACTACTCGATGATAGCTGTAATGGTATGTCACATATGCACCAGGACAATAGCATTTAAGCTTTCTTCATTAACTTTTAGACTTGGTGCATATGATGCTAGGTTAACGGCATTTCTCAGTCTCCAATATTCTCAATTCTCATATTTTCTTTGTATTTTCTTCTGGTCTTATTGCAATTAAGTGCCAATGCAAATTTATTTCTAAAATTTCACTTGGTAAGTCTAACTTCCGATGTACATCAATTCTGATTAGTCTTTGTGTCCTTATTTCTTGAGTGATAATGGCTACAATAATTTATAAAGATCACTCCTGAATCACCATCCCTACCAAAAGACAATTCAGGATTTCATAGTAATATATTTAACAACTATAACTGTGATTTTTCTTTTCAGAAATTAATGCAGATATGATGGCAGTGATTGACCGTGACACCGCATGCAGAAATCAGCCTAATGTGCCAAACAGTAAGAAAGTGTAGACGAAAGTGCAAAAGATTTGGTTAAAAGATTACTCACTCCAAGAATGAATTGTGATGATGAAAGATCAACAGTGTCTTTAAATGTTAGTAAGTTGACCATCATATGTGATATGGAGGACAAAAGTTTGGAAAATACACCTGTGCAAGTACTTTTATACTAAGATCCATCTCATACACATTTCACCTAATAAGAGTTACAAGACCATCATATACCATGGCAGATCATATTAAGCTACACAGTCCTAGGGGTGTTCAGATTTTGGCATTCTACCAATCCATACGAGACCCAAACCAAATTTAGACATTTTAGTATTTTACAAATCACCCGAACTCTTATTCCGGTTAATTGGGTGGTTATTCAGATTACCAAATCTATACTTCTGATCTGGAATTTGGTTATTTCACTTATTTGGATCGAGTTTGTTTAAGATATTAAATTACCCAAATATATATAACAATGTAAACCATTTGGCTATCCGGAATGGGTTATTCAAGTTGATAATATGCTTATTCAGGTTTCCGGTGGGCCGTGGGCGCAATTATACACAAACTCAAAACTGAACTGGTAAATCAGTTACTTATTCAGTCTCACCTGAAACGGAATGAACAGAGTAGCAAACGGATTGGACAGTTTATACGGTACACCCAATTATGAACACCTCAAAATAAGAAAAGAAATTGAAACTATTTGGTACCTAGGGTCCCCCTATGTGCACTAAGGTACCTAGTTTTTTCAAGGGTTGGGTAGGGAGGTACTCTTATCGTCTTTCAGCTTGCATCTTCCAAAGAATCTTTTTCCATGACATGAACTAGTAACCTCCCCATTCGCCATCAAAAGGGATTAAGCTTATGAGCATTTAGATACTCCAATGGTCCCTTAAATCTATGAATAACCTTATAAATAGCGGACAAGCTATCCAGGTCTCCATTCTACCATTGACCTATAACACAAGTGATATTTTACTTAAAACCAGGATAGTAAGATATTCCCTAGAAGGCAAAAAATACCATGAAAGCACCTGGAGGCACATATCTGGCCACAATGAACCAGAGATTTTACAAGTCACATAAAAGAACTACACCACCTTACAGAAAAAACAAGCTATGTGTGTAAAGCTATCTACTTAGACAAGACAAAGACCATAAAAGTGTTCTATACCAAGTAATAGAAGTTTCTGAATATGTTTCTCTGCTTTTGTTTCTTGCTCAATCCGCCTTTCTATTTCTGCTGCCTGAAAAGCATAGTGTGCCAAATTGAAGGATAGACTTTAGTTGCAGTACGAAAGAGCAAGCTGAGACAGTATTAAGTGTTTTGTGCATTACCTGAGCATTTTCTTCTGTGTTAGCTTGATTACCACGTTTGTGTCTACTGCAAAGTAAGCCCATGTTCTGAACTACAGTATATAGCATGGAATCTTATACCAACAGAGATTGAAGATGCATTTTTCTTTTCAGGTGGATCACGTTGAATAGTGTGCTTTTAGAACACAGAGCTCACCAACTCACCTGAAATCCATCACATGTTCCCAAAATAAGTGCTTAATTGAAGTTCAATACTGGTAATATCTCATTTAGCATTTCACAACTCTTTTTTTAAATATGCAAATATATACCAAGAAGTTTGGTAATTGTAAAGGGTAAGGACTACACAGCCTGTAATTGACACTAATCTCAATTTTATATTATTGGGCTGAGGTTACCCTCTCACAGAAGTGAAATAAAATACTCCACCATTCACTATTAACATAATATCCCCTCAATCCCCAGAACTACTGTAATTTTATAGTATAGGTCTATAGGAAACAATCTACCGATATAAGGAAATCCTTGATGGACCGGGCCTATACAAATAAAATTTTCTTCTAGGGCGTTAAGATTTCTTAGCAACCGATAAGCCTTCGGCTGTTGGTACACACCCTGTGTGACGATAGCAGTCTAATCGATCTAACATTGTGGTTAAACGAGTGCTTGATATATGTGTTTATATATGTTTAATAGTAATTGATTGTATGTTTGAACTTGATGTAACATATTACAAGAAGTTCAAACATAAAGTTCAAAGATTAATTCATTCATAAGGTAAAAACATAAGTTTCTACACTTAGGTGTTTAAGTGTTTTGGCTAGATTCGAATTATATAAGGGTAGACATTCGAATCTGTGATAGATTCGAATGTAGCCTTAGATTCGAATGTGCCCAGATTCGAGAGTGTCATTGTGGACAGACTCGAATGGGCCTTGGGCCAGATTCGAGTTTGGCCCACATCAGACTCGAATCAGGGTCTATAATTAGGGATAGACTCGAGTCATTAAGGGACTTTGAGCAGAATTCATGAGGAATTAAGCTTAAGGCGATCTCGAGTTTATCATCAGCTTTAGGTCCGTTTCGGAGAGAATCAGTTCGTAGGATCGTTCGTCTCCGTGTTTCGTAGTTGAGAGTTGTCCGTCTAACCGTTAACGAGGATTCCGCACTCGTTCACGGATACGCGTCTAGATAGATCTAGTAGTGGTAGACCTTACAAGTGGTATCAGAGCCTACGGAGTGTTCTTGGTGTTCTTCGTGTTCATCAAATACATTCTAGGTTTCTTGACGCTAGTTGGACGGTTTTTCTCTCAAAAATCGAGTTTTTGAGCTTAGCAAATTTATATTCAGTAAATACTTTGTGGTTTTTCTCGTTTTTGATCGAAACCATTATTTTTCGTTAGAAAAATACTGGTTTAATCTGAAAATCGTTAAAAAATCAAAGTATTAACTGTTTTTCGAGTTTGCGGCGCTCGAATCTAATAGGGGTAATTAGGGTTACACTTTAGTCTCGAGTCTAACCTAAATCTGCTCCTTTCGAGTCTGGTTCAGTAGGTTTCGAATCTGTGTCGACTTTGTGCTTCATTCGAAGAGGGTCTCGAGTCTGTTTACTTTCGAGTCTAGTTCGAGTCTACTATAGTTTCGATAAGTGCTTCGAATCTGCTGATTCCCTCGAGTTTGCTGACCTTCGAATCTAAGGCCCATCGAATCTAAGAAAATTTCGAATCTGACATATTTCGAGTTTAATTGAATTAAAACACTTAATCGAATTTAATCCCAAAAGATTTACCTTTAATTAGTTTCGAATCTACCTAGATTCGAAAGAATTATTCTAAATCAGTTTCGAATTAAATTAATTAAGTTCAAATTCAATTACTTTCGAAACGATGTCAAATCTTCAGAAATTCCTAGAAATGGACCACGAGGTCGGGAAGGCAAACATCCCGCCTAAGCTGATGAAGGTCGAGGATTATTATTGGTGGAAAGACCGATTTACTGATTTCGTTCGTTTCAACGACATGCGCATGTGGGTGTGCATCGACGAAGGGTATATTCCACCGGTGTCAGAAGTTGAAGGCCGTCAAAAGGTCTTGTCATACCAAATGATGAAGGAGGATGACAAGAAATTATTTGAAGCCGAAAACAAAGCTTTTTCTCTAATCTGAATGGCGTTACCGCAGGATATTCTACACACATTCAGGACTCAGAGGACATCAAAAGAACTTTCGGAGTCGCTAGAGAAGAGGTGTGAGGGAAATCCTCGGGTTCGGAGAAAGCGTACAGAGTGTTGAAACAACAGTTCGCCATCTTCAAGGCGTTAAAGGATGAACAACTGGATGACATCATCACCCGTTTCTATCATCTATTGACGGAACTTGAGAGCCACGGGATTGAGTTTACCGATACTGACAAGAACAACAAGCTTCTTGATGCCCTACCAGCCAAATGGGCTATGTACGTGGCAATGATCAAGCTAAATGAGGATAAGTATTACACTCAATCTCTGGATGATATAGTGGGAACGTTGAGGGCATATCACTTCGAGCTCCTGAAGACTGAGACCGACTACGAACAAGTCTAGAATCCAGCAATGTATTTTGGAAAGACGACAAAATCTTCAGCGGCAGCCGAACCGAAGACTGCTATAGCGTTTTTCACTGGAGAGACATCGTCACCAGCAGAGTCTGATGACACACTGAATCGCGCGTTCTTAGGTTTAGGAAGATCGGAAGAACCGCAGCCTCAAGTACAACAGGCATCGACATCTCAGAGCTATTCAAAGATGCCCATGAGCGCAAAGTCGGCGGAAGAACATCTGAATCTGCTTGCTTCTTTTGTAGCCGCGTACGGAAATTGTGTTCAAGGCAAGATTAATGATCCGGCTCTTTGGGACGAAGATTACGATCAGGTCGACCCTGATGATCTTGAGGAGATGGATCTTAAATGGCAACTGGCCATGGTGACCCAGAGGGTTAAGAGATTCATAAAGAGAACTGGAAGAAATCTGCAGATGAATAACAAGGGGATAGGGTTTGATAAGTCCAAGGTGAAATGCTATAACTGTCAAGGACTAGGACACTTCGCCAAGGAGTGCCAGAGACCAAAAGTAGAGACATACCAGGGGCAGAGTCAGCATCAGGGACAGTTCCAAAATCAGTCCCAACAACGATACCTTTCGAGTTCCTCATCTGGACAAGCCAATCTAGCTGGTTTACTATCCAACGTCACTTCAGACCGACAGCTAGATGGTACGTATGATTGGAGTTCACATCCTGAGTCGAATGCTAGAGCCTTCATGGCTGAAGTCACAGAAACTGGATGTGATGGGGACGAGCAGACCACACGGGACAGCAGTCCGATGTGGGTAGAGAAGGCGAATGATCAGACAGTGCTGGAGTTTGCTGCTCAGATGGCCAACGTGGAATCTGATAACTCCAAGGTTAGTCTGTCTTATTCTCTATTTCGTGAATTATGTGCTTTATGTGTTAGTTCTAACGACAGGTTAAATCTAGTCTTAGACTCACATAAGACCATAACTGCTCAAAATGAAAACTTAAAAATCGAAAACGCTAGCCTAAATGATATCAAGCAAGATCTAAAAGAAAAGCTCAAGGCTGATGCTCAAGACGTAGTAGTTCTAAAAGACAAACTCAGTGAGCAGTGTGTTAGGATAGAGCTAATGTATGAGCACGTAGAGGCCTTGACAAAAAGTCTTAAGGACAAGGATATAGAGCTAGCAGAGACAAAGGTTAAGGTAGCAGAGGCAAATAGCAAGTTGGAGAAGTTTAGGAATTCGAGTCTAAATCTAGGGAAAGTCTTAGATGCCCAAAGACAGTCTAAGAAGCCCGTAGGTCTAGGATTTCACGAAATTCCTCCACCTTTTAATGCAAACTATGTGCCTCAGCCTCAGGAGAACACTGATAAATCAGTAGACTTAAAGGACCTACCTACACCATCACCTGAGCCTATAGTAGAAAATGCACCTAAGGTGGCTGACTCAACCGTCAAGGTCAAGAAAGTGAAATTTGTGTCTTCCTCCAGTGAAACACCTGCAGGAAAACAGAAAATTTCTTGGGCTGATCAGGTCGATGAGCCAGACACCATAGATGTACCAAAGGAAGTAGACACTAGTGAGACACCTAGATCTAAGGGAACACACAAAAAGTCCATAGATAAGATGTCTTGCTTCAGATGTCACGAGAAGGGGCATGTTGCTTCTCACTGTCCGCTTAGGAAAGCCGATGTTACACCTAAGACAGTGAACCCAACACCTGTTAAGCCCTCAACCAGTGTAGCAAGCACCAGCAGTTCTCAAAGTACCGAGAAAGCTGTGCAGGCCGCACCCAAACAAGTTGTGAAAAACACACCGGTTAAGGTTGGACCAAAGGAAGTGATTAGGACAAATTCACCGAATCGTGTCTTTAATCAATCTAGGCCAGCACCACAACAAGTCTATAGGAGCACAACACCTAGCAGGTCACACACTCCAGTTAGGTCTCATACTCCAGTTAGACAGTACGCACCGGTAAGAGCTCAGGGATCACAGTCCGAAATGCCATATAATAGGAATTATTCTAGAGCTCCACAACAAATGCCTACTCCAAGGCAAAGAGTGAACTTAAATCACTCGGCACCACAACAGAACCCAGTTCAAAGGCCCAAGTCACCTGAAAGGCGAGATGGGTATTTGAAAGAGTTCACGTATGTGGACGAGAATGGTATAACCAAGTCAGTCATGGCTTGGGTTCCCCGTGATAACTAACCTCTTTTCTTTCATGTGCAGGAGATAACTACAGGTCCAAACAACAAGTGGTTCGTCGACAGTGGTTGCTCCAGGCACATGACGGGGGAAAGAAGTCTACTCACAGACTTCAAGGGAGGTAATAGGGGATTCGTATGATTCGCTGGTAACAAGGGTGGAAATATCACGGGTACCGGAGTGGTCACTAATGGGACAATAAAGTTGGACCAAGTTTATCACGTTGATAAACTGGTTCACAATCTCATTAGTGTATCTCAAATCTGTGATAAGAAGAACTCGGTGTTATTTACTGACACTGAGGCGTTAGTGCTAAAGCCGGGATTCAAAATTCCTGAAGAATGGGTATTGATGCGGGCGCCAAGGAAGAACGACTTGTACATGCTGGATATGAACAAGCCTGAGACTTCGATGGGGCCAATCTGTCTATTATCCAAAGCTTCAGAGACGGAATCAGTACTGTGGCACAGACGCATGACTCACCTGCACCTAAGGAAGATGAATTACATAACGAAGAATGGACTGGTGCAGGGTGTGCCCATGAAAAGTTTTCAGTTCGAGGACAAGTGTCTACCGTGCATGAAGGGCAAACAACATAAGAAGACACACAAGTCCAAGAAGCAGAACTCCATAGCCTCAACATTCGATTTGTTGCACATGGACCTTTTCGGCCCAATCAACAAAAGGAGTATCGGAGGTAGTTGGTACTGCTTAGTTATCACTGACGATTACTCACGTTTTTCTTGGGTTTTCTTTTTAGGTACGAAGGACGAGACGGCTGCAAAGCTCATCGGGTTCTTAGACCAAGTGGAGAACTCCTATGGAACAAGGGTTAAATATATTCGTAGTGATAATGGGACTGAATTCAAAAACACTGTAATTGGTGTATATATTGCCTATCAAAGGGCATAGTGCATCAATTCAGTGCACCATATGAACCTCAACAGAATGGGGTGGCCGAACGTAAAAATAGAACTTTGATTGAAGCTGCAAGGACTATGCTTTCGGATTCAAAGCTTCCTACCATGTTTTGGGGGGAGGCAGTGAATACTGCGTGCCATATTTTAAATCGAGTCCTTACAGTCAAATCGTTGAACAAAACATGCTATGAAATTTTGAATAAACGGCCACCTAACTTAACTGGATTCGAACCGTTTGGAGTACCATGCACTCTTTTAAGAACAAAACATCAACCGAAGTTTAGTGAAAAGGCTGACGAAGGATACTTCCTAGGTTATGTGCCGAACTCACCAAACAAACGGGTTTTTAACAAAACAAATGGTACTGTAGAGATTGTGTATAATATTGAAGTCACAAGTTATACACATGAACCCCAAACTGGTCCGGAATGGATATTTGACTATGATAAGTTATTTGAGTCATTTAACATTCCTTTGGATGATAATGCAGGTACAATCGAAAAGGACATGGCGACGTTGCGTTTGAACGACGATGGCCAAAATCTTTCCGAGGACCACGTTTGAATCTACATCCGAGCCTACTGCGACTGTAGATAGATCTCCAGAAGTTGCTGATCAAGAAGCACCTACCACTAAGAATCAGACTCAAGCATCGAGTTCCATCTCTGAGGAAAACGTCCGTGAGGAGGAAAATGTAGAAGCTGAGCCTGTTCCCCCATTAGGTGAAATAGGATCGAAATTAGGAGATAATCTAAGAGTTGATGATATAGAGACCTCTAGGATTAACAAGAACCATCCATTAGAAAGCATCATAGGAAATCCTAACGAGGGTGTGAAGACAAGGAGTAGTGTAAATAACAACACAGTGTTGTTGTCGATGATAAACGACTCCGAGGCATATCACACATGTCTCTATTCGTGTTTCATATCGCAAGTAGAGCCTAAAAATGTGCAAATGGCACTTAAGGATAACTCCTGGGTTGAAGCGATGCAGGAAGAACTTTCGCAATTTAGGAAACTAGAAGTGTGGGAGTTAGTTCCGTTACCTCGAGGGGAAATAGCAATAGGAACCAAATGGGTTTTTAAGTGCAAAAGAGACGATCGGGGTATAGTCACGCGCAACAAGGCAAGGTTAGTTGTAAAGGGTTTCAACCAAGAGGAGGGAATCGATTAGAACGAGGTTTTTGCACCAGTAGCAAGGCTGGAAGCCATTAGGTTGTTTCTAGCGTTTGCCTCCTTCAAGGGTTTTAAAGTATATCAGTTAGATGTTAAGAGTGCTTTCCTGTATGGGAAAGTGAAGGAGTTGGTGTATGTAGAACAACCGCCCGGATTTACAGATCCAAAATATCCTGATAGAGTATATCGTTTAGATAAGGCTCTATACGGATTACATCAGGCACCTAGGGCGTGGTATGAGACTTTATCCAACCATCTTTTAGAAAACGGTTTTGAAAGGGGTAGGATAGATAGTACACACTTTGTTAAGAGGAAGGGAGAAGACTTTATCTTGGTACAAGTGTACGTCGATGATATCATCTTTGGATCATCAGACAAACAGATTTGCAAAGATTTCGAGAAGGTGATGAAGTCTAAGTTCGAGATGAGTGCTATGGGGGAGTTGAATTTCTTTTTGGGGTTACAAGTTGACCAGAAGAAGGAAGGCATGTTTATCCATCAGACCAAGTATGTCTATGACATATTAGAGCGTTTCGGGATGGAAGGAACAAAGTTGACTGCCCACTTCAGCACGCCGATTCAAGTGAATCACAATCTCGGGCCGGGTACTGAAAGTGATACCGATGTGGATCCGACTTTATATCGGGCCATGATTGGGTCACTTATGTATTTAACTGCTTCAAGACCTGATATTATTTTGTTGTGTGTATTTGTGCTAGGTTTCAAGCGAATCCGAAGGAGATGCATATGAAAGCTGTGAAGCGGATTCTACGATACCTCAAGTCGAAACCGAAGCTGGGACTTTGGTATCACGCGGAGGGAGATCTAGAGTTGGAGGCGTTCACAGATTCTGACTACGGAGGATGCAGCTTGACGCGCAAATCAACGACTGGAGGTTGTCAGTTCCTAGGAGGGAGATTGGTGTCCTGGCAATGCAAGAAACAAACATCGGTAGCCGTGTCAACGTGCGAGGCCGAGTATGTTGCTGCTGGTAGTTGCTGCTCACAGGTTCTGTGGATACAACAACAATTGCGGGATTACGGTTTGGCTTACACTCAAACTCCTATTAGGATAGATAACCAGTCTACTATTGCTATAACTAATAATCCAGTTAAACACAACAAAACAAAGCACATAGACATAAGGCATCATTTTATTCGTGATTGTGCTGAAAAGAACTTAATCAAACTGGTAAAAGTGGCAACAGAAGATAATAATGCAGATTTATTTACCAAAGCGTTTGATAAGTCACGGTTTGAGTATTTAATTCAACTGAATGGAATGCGCAACCCAGAGTAAATTGACCTTAGTACTAGTAGTTTATTTTCTTTTAGAGTAGTCGTATTTCTATCTCTACAGTAGTCTGCTAATTTAGGTAAGTTTCTATTTTTAGCAAGTTTCTATTTTTAGTAAGTTAGTAGGTTAGCTTATTTTACTGCTTTTTCTTATGAAAAACAAAAGAAAAAAAGAGAGAAAATTACAAAAATACAAAAAAAAAGAGAATATCAGAAAAAAAAGTTAAGTCTTAGATACATAGGTTCAAAGTGACGAAAATTAGCACAGTCGTTACAAACTCTAAGTGTTTAGGCTTTCACACATAATGCAACTAAATTCTAAGTGTTATACTTTATTTAGTTTGATGTGTTGGTAGGCATAATACATATAGGGAATCTCAAGGCTAATAAAATATTCTAGAAAAAGTCAAGCGTGTCACTAACTTAGATGTATGACCAATCGGTCTTAATTTTTATGTGCAAGACATACAAACTTTGAGTCTAAATGAGGTATGCAAACTTTCTGGGGATGTATGGCAACATCAAATACATCTTAAAATGGAAAGAATAGAAATATCATACAAAACTGAGAGTCGAAAACATGCAACTCTGTTGTACGTAAGTACAGACCTGTTGTCTCTGTTTAGATTCGGGTTAGCAGACATGTCGCTTTGTTGTACGTCAGTACAGACCTGTCACCGCTGTCTTGCTAACTTTAAAAATAAACTCTAAGTCAAACTAAGACACTTTGTTGTATGAAAATACAGACCTGTGTCCGATGTTTGTCTTTTAAAGAAAGTTTGCAAATACCAACAAGTTAGAATCTTTGTCTGTGTGCCTTGATCATAAAAGTACGTCTATGTCTGAGTCACGTACGATAATTTCCTGATAAATAAAAATGCCAAGGGATATTCCGAAATGTAGAATGTTTAACGGGGTAAAATACCAACAATCGGCTAAATAGGTATGTCACGACAAACAATAAAAGGAATCAAAAATTCCTAAGTGTGAAGGTTTAAGTACTGAAAGTAAGTATCAGACATAGCTATCTGATTGAACCTTTCTTAGACTATACTCATCAAAAATATTTTGTTTAGTATTTAGCTTAGGTTGTAAATTTTATAAGTACAGCATAAGTCTAAATTAAATTTTTTGGTCAGAACTTCTTTTATTTTATTTTATTTTTCCTTAGTTTATTTTATTTTATCTTATTTTATTTTATTTTAGATTAATTTTTACTTAGGTAAAAGGTCAAAAGTTACTGAGGGTGCATTCAAAGTTGGATAAAATAAACATTGCGTGAAATATCTTATGCTTAGGGTAAAAGAGTTAGCATAGTTTATCTGGTTACACGATACCGTAGAAAAGGGTTGGAAAAGTTGAAGTTATTTCAAAATTTTCGAAATTTTTCTAAATGTTTGGTGGTTTCGAATCTAGGACAGACTCGAAGTGGTAAGACTTCGAATCTGTCAGTAGATTCGACTAGGGCCTTAGACTCGAAGGTTGGTCGTATAAATAGGTCAACAGTGAAGACATTTAATTCTTACTGTTTTCGAATCTACTTCCTCGAGTCTATAGTGGCGATTTCGAATCTATTCTCGAATCTACCGTTTCTCACATAAACGACATTTCATCGAGTTTAAAGCTTGTGTGTTCGATTCTACTACTGTACCTAGGTATAATCAACTTGATTGTACAAGATCTATTTAGTTTTATACACAATTTTAGGCTAAATCATCGATTTTTGAAGTTTTAAGGGTCGAAATAGGGTTTTTACAAAATTACCAAGTTTGGACCGATAAAAAGTCAAATTAAAGGCATATATCTGTGATTAGTAACTAGTAGGACAATTGAATGTAATTTTCTAGGTCCAAAAAGGTTAAAATTAAGAGATTTGGTCTTTGAAATAGATTCGGCCGTTCGAATCTGTTCACGGGTTTATCGAATCTGTCATTAGATTCGAGATGACCATGACCTTCGAATCTGTCCATTACACTTCGAATCTGTTACTTTCGAATCTATTTTTTTTTTTGCACTATTTAATTTAAATGTTATTAAACTTGTAGAAATTTAATTGTGTTGGATTTTGTACTTAAACAAGTTCAAAATAAAACACATTTCAATTTAAACAAGTTTATTGGTTTTTAATGAATCTAATAGTTTTGTTTATTGTGCAGAAATGGTTGTTCGAGCATTTGTTCCTAAGCACAATATGGTGCTTCATCCAGATCTGAATCTCCCTGAGGCGCAGGGATTCCGTCAAGTGCTTGATTTTCTCGTTGAATCTAGAATCGGATTTGCACTGTGGCATAATGTGCAGCTTGTGTTACCCTACATTCGTCAGTTCTACGATCATTTGCAGGTAGACTGCTCGGTCACTCCGACAGTTCTACGCACTCGTATTGCAGGACAGCCATTGGTATTCTCGGCAGATATGCTTCGTCAAGTGCTGCAGCTGGGCACTCAGGAAGAAGAAGCTGGTCCAATAGAATTTCCTTTGAGTATAAGGCAAGCGGCCTTTCAAAGAATGGGGTACAGCCTCGATGTGACGAAAGTGTCATATATGAAGAGTGGGTTGATCGGGCAGTGGAGGTTTCTAGCGCATGTGTTTATGGTGTGCTTTGCTCCGAATAAAGCTGGGTTCGACTATATTGTGGCGAAAATTCAGTCGGGGATCGTCGCTGTGGTGTATAATCGTCCATATAGTTTTTCGGAGATGTTCTTTTCGGAATTTGTTCATCAGATATCCGCTCCCGAGAATCAACAGTTTTTGCTTTATCCAAGATTCATTATGATGTTGATAAGGCATTTCTTGCCGAACTTGCCGCTGTCAAATGACTTTCAGAGTGTTGCCATCATGGACAAAAGGATTTTCGCTGATTGTTCCTCACACCGAGGAAGATTGGCTGTTCCTGTTGCGCGTCCACTGTTTGGAGCAATTTTGGATAGGGAGTTTTAGGCCCCGGAAGATGCCAACTGGGCAGGGGTCGTTGAATTTCAACCGCAACAACAATCACAACAACGTCAACAACAACAGCAACAGCAACCGCGTGCTCAAAGACGTCGACAAAGACCGTCAGCGAGTCAAATTCAGGCATCAAGGCCTTCCACAAGTCAGCAGCCTCAAGCACAGGAAGCAGGGACTTCGAGTGCGGTTCCAGAATCTGAGCAAATCACACAAACATTAGAAGAAATCTGGGCATCAGGACCCCATGCAAACGAAGATGTGGCTGCAGCATTAGTTGGTGAATTGCTCAGTCCACCAGAAGGAGAAGCAGACGTATTAAGAGACGTGGAAGAGTATGAGCCAGAACAGGCTGATAACGGTTTGACATCATCGGAATCAGAGTCGGAAGATATGGAGGAGCTGGAGGTTGAAGCTCCTGAATCAGTGGCTACAGAACCAAATATTCAAATTGGAACCTATGGATCTAGGTTGATAGTGAATGAAGAGGGATCGAGGAGAAGAGAGGCAAGGGAATCTGACGATTCAGATTTTGAAGAGGAGGAAGTTGCTCCCTTGGTGACTAGGCAGCGGGCCAAGCGTCACAGGTTTATGCAAGGGACATCCTCAGCGTCCGATGCACAGCAACCTCAACCTCAAACTCCAGAACCACAAGCCACTGCTCCATCATGACCACCACCTCAACATGAGCCATATATTCCACCACCATTCATCCCTTCTCCTGTTCAGTCCATTCCATCTACCTCGGCCGCCTACGCTGACAACCAGAGGTTTATGCAGCTCAAAGCTCGCGTTGACTTCCAACACGTTCAAATCCTGAGCCTAACACAGGCAATGGGTGAAATTCAGGCACATAATGCAAATCTAGATAATGAAAATGCTGAATTGAAGAAGACGGTAGAAAAAATCCAGGACGAGAACGTTGAGCTGAAGACGTTCTTCTGCGATCAGGCAGCTGAGTTAAGATCGATGCGCTCCCTCATTGAGCAGTTAATGAAAAATCTTCAGGCTCAGGGGGAGACATCCTGCCGTGATCAAGAAATTGAGAGGCCAAGAGAAGATGATGATGAGGACAATCAAGGCAATGATCCCAGCCCAAAAAGACAGAATGAGCCAGTAGATCTTTGTGCTGCTCAGACTGCTCAATCTGAGGGGGAGCCTAGTCTAGGAGGAGAAGTAGGAGAAGCAGGTTCTTCAAGGGCTTTGGATAGCGACATGATAGATGCGCTGAAAGATATTGAGGAAGAGCTTATGGAATTCGATTTTGAAGATGAGGTCGAAGAGTTGGAAGAAGGTGAATTCATTCCAGAGGACGTTGTTGACTGGAAATCGGATGATGAAGTGTTAGATGACGAGGACGATCATGTCAATGAGGTGATAATCAATTCACAACCTGTCACGGAACTGTATGAGGGCCAAAATCATAATGTGATTGATATAGACTACATCAAGGTAGCCTCAGTTGAAGACAAAGAACTTGAAGAGGCAGAGAAGGAGCCATCCAGAGCTGAGTTGATAAATCTTTGGTTTAAGAAGGAAGAAAAGAAAGATCAGCTGAAGATGAAAAAGAAGATGAGAGTTCCGGGTGCTGTAAACTTCTCAGGAGGGATTATTAGCTGGTTCTTTGACAGAGAACTGCAGTTGTTTATTTTGAAAAGAAGAGATGGCCTTCAATACTTGAGGCGAACACTGAAAGCGTTCAACTCACTGCCCAAGATTGAGGTTAAGGAACTAGCATGGAAGGAACTGATAAATATAGGCGAAGACCCGTACGCTGAAGTCATGGCAAGAATAATAAGAAAAGAGGGTCGTTCAGGAAAGTTTGAGAGGCTTAAGCCGAGATCAGGCAAAAGGGTCGAGAATGGATCAAGGATAGATCCTCATACTGGAAGGCCTTGGGCCAGAATGATTTATAAGCCAGTCAAATGTCTGAAAAAGGTTCCAATGAAATCAATGCCACAGAATATTTTGAGTAACATGAAATGGTGGTACCTCGAGATTGACACTGCTGAAGCCATCATGGAGGATCAAGATGAGAAGGTCATTTTGAAGGTATATGATCCACTGCATTTGATAAATCTATCAAAGGACGACCTGAAGAAGCTACATGATCAGCCTATCTTCTTTACTGAAGCATGGAGATCTGAAGCCAGGAAGTTCCAGAAGGTAGTTAAAGTTTGTATAGATGCTGGATTATATGCAGGCAGTAGTATATATAGTTCTAGTACTTGAACTTGATGTAAATAATTAGAAGTTATCGTCAAGGGGGAGTCTGTTGGTACACCCTGTGTGACGATAGCAGTCTAATCGATCTAACATTGTGGTTAAACGAGTGATTGATATATGTGTTTATATATGTTTAATAGTAATTGATTGTATGTTTGAACTTGATATTACAAGAAGTTCAAACATAAAGTTCAAAGATTAATTCATTCATAAGGTAAAAACATAAGTTTCTACACTTAGGTGTTTATTGTTTTGGCTAGATTCGAATTATATAAGGGTAGACATTCGAATCTGTGATAGATTCGAATGTAGCCTTAGATTCGAATGTGCCCAGATTCGAGAGTGTCATTGTGGACAGACTCGATGGGCCATGGGCCAGATTCGAGTTTGGCCCACATCAGACTCGAATCAGGGTCTATAATTAGGGATAGACTCGAGTCATTAAGGGACTTTTAGCAGAATTCGTGAGGAATTAAGCTTAAGGCGATCTCGAGTTTATCATCAGCTTTAGGTCCGTTTCGGAGAGAATCAGTTCGTAGGATCGTTCGTCAGTCGTTCGTTCAGCCTCTGATAGTCTCCGTGTTTCGTAGTTGAGAGTTGTCCGTCTAACCGTTAACGAGGATTCCGCACTCGTTCACGGATACGCGTCTAGATAGATCTAGTAGTGGTAGACCTTACAAGAAGCTTAATTCCTCACGAATTCTGCTAAAAGTCCCTTAATGACTCGAGTCTATCCCTAATTATAGACCCTGATTCGAGTCTGATGTGGGCCAAACTCGAATCTGGCCCAAGGCCCATTCGAGTCTGTCCACAATGACACTCTCGAATCTGGGCACATTCGAATCTAAGGCTACATTCGAATCTATCACAGATTCGAATGTCTACCCTTATATAATTCGAATCTAGCCAAAACACTAAACACCTAAGTGTAGAAACTTATGTTTTTACCTTATGAATGAATTAATCTTTGAACTTTATGTTTGAACTTCTTGTAATATCAAGTTCAAACATACAATCAATTACTATTAAACATATATAAACACATATATCAATCACTCGTTTAACCACAATGTTAGATCGATTAGACTGCTATCGTCACACAGGGTGTACCAACAGACTCCCCCTTGACGATAGCTTCTAATTATTTACATCAAGTTCAAGTACTAGAACTATATATACTACTGCCTGCATATAATCCAGCATCTATACAAACTTTAACTACCTTCTGGAACTTCCTGGCTTCAGATCTCCATGCTTCAGTAAAGAAGATAGGCTGATCATGTAGCTTCTTCAGGTCGTCCTTTGATAGATTTATCAAATGCAGTGGATCATATACCTTCAAAATGACATTCTCATCTTGATCCTCCATGATGGCTTCAGCAGTGTCAATCTCGAGGTACCACCATTTCATGTTACTCAAAATATTCTGTGGCATTGATTTCATTGGAACCTTTTTCAGACATTTGACTGGCTTATAAATCATTCTGGCCCAAGGCCTTCCAGTATGAGGATCTATCCTTGATCCATTCTCGACCCTTTTGCCTGATCTCGGCTTAAGCCTCTCAAACTTTCCTGAACGACCCTCTTTTCTTATTATTCTTGCCATGACTTCAGCGTACGGGTCTTCGCCTATATTTATCAGTTCCTTCCATGCTAGTTCCTTAACCTCAATCTTGGGCAGTGAGTTGAACGCTTTCAGTGTTCGCCTCAAGTATTGAAGGCCATCTCTTCTTTTCAAAATAAACAACTGCAGTTCTCTGTCAAAGAACCAGCTAATAATCCCTCCTGAGAAGTTTACAGCACCCGGAACTCTCATCTTCTTTTTCATCTTCAGCTGATCTTTCTTTTCTTCCTTCTTAAACCAAAGATTTATCAACTCAGCTCTGGATGGCTCCTTCTCTGCCTCTTCAAGTTCTTTGTCTTCAACTGAGGCTACCTTGATGTAGTCTATATCAATCACATTATGATTTTGGCCCTCATACAGTTCCGTGACAGGTTGTGAATTGATTATCACCTCATTGACATGATCGTCCTCGTCATCTAACACTTCATCATCCGATTTCCAGTCAACAACGTCCTCTGGAATGAATTCACCTTCTTCCAACTCTTCGACGTCATCTTCAAAATCGAATTCCATAAGCTCTTCCTCAATATCTTTCAGCGCATCTATCATGTCGCTATCCAAAGCCCTTGAAGAACCTGCTTCTCCTACTTCTCCTCCTAGACTAGGCTCCCCCTCAGATTGAGCAGTCTGAGCAGCACAAAGATCTACTGGCTCATTCTGTCTTTTTGGGCTGGGATCATTGTCTTGATTGTCCTCATCATCATCTTCTCTTGGCCTCTCAATTTCTTGATCACGGCAGGATGTAGGCAAGTGATCAGTCTCCACAACTCAACTAATAAGGTTGCAAGTGAGACACAACATGGAGGACATGTGTGTTGTAGGAATGCAAATGAGTATGCGCTAGAGAAGTTTGGAATGACACCTACTGAGGAGAAGCGATGGCAACCATACTGAGATGGAAAGGTCATCTTTTACATGAAACTCTAAATGCACCAGCTAAAAGATGAGACTTTATGCCAAAAGAGGAGTTCTTAAGAGAGATATACATAATTACATTAGTGAATTTTACCTAGGGATAGGAATGCATCAAAATGTGTCAATCATTAATTAAGACTTAACTTATCAAGACCATACACAACTTCACATTGAGAATTTCACTAGTTCATAACTTTCTCTGTTTCATTAAATCCTGCCCTTTCGACTAGTTTGTGATAAAAAAATTTTGTTGCCAACTTGCTTTGTTTTTCCATCAGCGAAAATTGAAATTAGGGAAAACAAATTGTTGCTAACTTACTTTGTTGTTTTCTATCAGCAAAAATAGTAACTTTAGACTATAGACGCTATGAATAGTAGTTGTCTGGTATATAAATATTCAAAATATTCAGGTACAAATTGCAATCAACATAGGCAATTTATTCAAGTAAATAATGAAAAAAATCAACTGTCATATTTCCTGAACAAAATCGATGCATTCCTTTGATGTAATATTCCCTATGTATTTACATGATGCACTTAATTACTCCTGTTCCAGTAAACCCGATGAACTCGTTTTTCGGACGTTCAGGAATAATTTTCTTTCTTTCTTTTTTTCTCGAAGAAATAGGTACATCAAATCAGGAACTATCAAGTTATATTAATATACAGCAAAAAACAAAAAAGAAATTCAAAAACAACGAAGTACGAATCTTAGATTGCAAAACGAAAGTAACTTGATCAAAATTACTTCGTTGAAAATAGTAACTCAAACCGACCACAAACACTCACGCACTAACGACGGTCAGGAAACCCCCAAAACAAACATCCAATTTATATTCGTATGAAGAACAATGCCAATGTACATCAAACAAATTTCCTAAAATTGCATTCATATACCAAATCACACCAACAAACGCAACAATTTCCTTCAAAACCATCAACCATCGCAGTGCTTCAATTAAAATGCAGAATCAAACAATTACGAATAAAAAAGCTTAAAAAATCGATTTAAACAGAGAATCAAGCAGTTCATAGATTGTATCTAGCAGTCAAAGATGCTAACCGTGGTGAGACTGTAGGATCCACCGGTAGATATGAGAGAGACGAGGTTCCACAGTGATCTGTTCTTTAGAGAGAGAGAGAGAGGGTTGGAAGTCCAAAATGGAGGTTTTATGGAACCATGGTTAGGTTAAAGCTTTATGTAGGTGCAGTAGAAATCACTCCAAGAAAAGTCCAAATGTAGCCTGAAGCTGGACTCCATTTTGACTAATATTTTCAGCTTCAATTCGTTTTATTTCATTGAACGGACGATTAAATTAATCCGTTAAAAACCAACAAACATAATTTTTTTTAAAAATTAAAAACTATAAAACGATAAATTAAACAAATTATCGTTAAAAACATATTTTTTAAAATCATGTAAAATTTATGATTTTTGGTCGTTATCTCGTTTGTTTAGATGAAATTATCACCCCTACTCTTTATATTATATACTAGTATATTACCCGTGTACTACACGGAATATTTAGGTAACTTGTTTTTTAAAACTATATATATATTTGAAAAATTATTATAAAAAATACAAATAAAATAGCAATATTATACTTTTAAAGTGATTATTGAAAATATATAAAGGAGATTATTAAATGTAAATACATAACTAAAAATTAAATAATAACAAAAAAAAGAAAGAAATTTATAGAAGCTAAGAAGTTTAGATAACAAGCCAAAGAAAGACACGAGTTATAGACTTAAATTTAAATTTGAAATCCAAAATAATAGCGGGATGTTTATTTCTAAATTAATGCAATTTTATTTTAATATAGAATTTGTAGATTATACACGTGTCGTATCCACGTTATGCCAATTGGCATTCTAGTTAGGTGTCAAGTGGCTTTACTCTTTTAATAGAATAGATAGATAGAGTGTGTTTGGTAAAGATAAGGAAATTGCAGAGAAATGACAACAAATAACGGAATTGCAGAAAGAGAACTGATTCATCTCAATTGAGAAAATGCAACAGATCATCAAGTCTTTTGTTTGGTATAATAGAGATTTCCACAGAGAGTTCTATAAATTTTATTATTTACAATCATAATTATTTTATAAAAATTCCTTATTCAAACCCAAAAAATATTAAAAATCAGACATTTCATCGATCAAACAAAAAAAAATTACAAACATATTTACCTAAAATGTATTAAATAACGTATAAATTTAATTCAAACCAAAACGAAGTATTACAATTTGATTCAAACCAAGTCATTCAATTGTTAAACGAAGAAACATAAACAGTAAACTAGTATAACCATAATTCTAGTCGCATCTTTTAAAATATAATGAGTCGACCATGTCAATCTTCTTTTCTTGTGTCAACCCAAGAAATGATTGTCCGAAAACCACATCTTTACCAATCAAACAAGCTGGTTTAAATCGTTTGCTCATACTAATACCTACTAAAGCTCACATCTCCTCGCTAACTTTAAACTGTTTGCTCATGCACTTATGGAAACTATTTTTCTACGTAGTGTTTGTTGTCTCAACGGTGATATTGTCATTTACATATTTAAGAAAAAACATGTCTCTTTAATTTAAGATGTATCAATAATGTATCAAGTAACACACTTTATCAAGTATCAAACACTTATCAAACTTTCATGACTATATAACAAACAAGCAAACAAGTATATCAATTTTTCATGACTTACATAGCAATCACAAATACCAAGTATATGAGATTATATATAATTTCAACATTTGAGTATATTTCATTATAATGTCAAATAACAAATACCAAACATAAATTAATTCATTACAAGTTCTAGCTTTTAAAACTACAACGTAATCAAATAAGTTCATAAAACAAGCATAAATCTAGGGTTTGAACCCAAAAACCAAATTTGTAATAGATTGAGACGGTTATGTCGCCGCTGTTCGATGTGATAGATCTGAAATTGTTTGATGGTACGCCGCCATATGTGTGAAGATAGATAGATAGAGAGAGAGCGCTCAACAGGAGAGATCCTCTCCTGGAGGGTTTATGGAGCTGCCGCCGAAGGTGAGAGAGAAAGAGAGAGAGAAAGAGAGAGAGAGAGAGAGAGAGAGAGAGAGAGAGAGAGAGAGATTGATTGACGGGAGAGGGGTTGCCGTCGTCGATGAAGGTTGGGGGCAGCGAGGTTTGAGGGCGGCAAGGGTTGGGAGCGGCTGAGGGTTTGTAGAGAGAGAACTAGCTAGAGTGTTTTTTGCAAATGTTAGGTGTCACTAGGATTTAGGGGGAGCTGAGGAAATGAAGTCTCCGCTTTTTTTTGTTAAGAAATAGAAATTTCAATTCCCCCTGTTTCTCATTAGATGGGAGGGAAACAAAAGTAAGGAATATAAACTGTTTTATTTCTCATTCTTATTTCTCAACCTAAACAAACAAGAGAATTGTTTGTAATTCCATTGCTCGAGTATCATTAGTTTGTATCAAACACGCCCTAAAAGTCTCTCAACTTAAAAATATTTGTACAATAACCTCTCTGCACGAAAAATGATTCCCATAAAGGTCACTTAACTTAACAAAATCATATAAAATGGTCGAGCATTGTTTTAACCATCCAGTTTTTAGATTTGTCCAGTTTAACCATTAAACTATTTTTTGTATTAATTTAGCCACAAAAGTATTTTTATGTACACATTTAACCACTAAACTTTTATTATACTGATTTAGTCAATGAAAATTGTATACATTCGGTCACTAAACTATCATATTTTATATTAATTTAGCCACTAGTTTTTTTCATTTTCACCAAAGTGAAATTGTAAACTAAAGTTTAGTGGCTAAATTTGTACGACAAATAGTTTAGTGGTTAAATAAGACAAAATGGTCAAAATGATACTTAACCATATAAAACAATTTGTAAAAAATTTCAAGTTTGAAGACTTTTATGTAAACATGTCAAGGACTTGATAAAAAAATATTGAAACTATATAGATTTTTTTTCATAACGTTTTCTTTTATTTTTACTTTTAGCTTAATTACTTTAACATTTTTATATTATAACTTTACAATTAAAAAACGAGACTCCCTAATCTATGATGAAAATTTAGTTTTTAATAACCACTTAACCATTAGATGGTATTTTTTAAAACTTATAATAAATTAAGTGTGTTTGAACTAGATATGTGACTTTTCAAAAAGCCCTTGTCATGTCAAAAATAACAATGTGAGTTGGATCTGTGGATGAACCCGATCTAAACAGGTAAACAAACAATATCATGTTGTTTTAAGTTTTAATTTAGAGTATATTAAGAAAAAAATCAACATCTTTATATGGTTTTTGCGTTTTTGGCCCTCAATGTTTTATTATTCCAGAAAAGTCCCTAAGGGGGCGTTTGGTTCACAGATCTGATGGAATTTGATAGAATTGGAATGAAAATTCCATTCTAGTGTGCTGTTTGGCAGTAAAAAGGAATGAAATGAATATTCCTTTTTTTAAGAAAAAACACCACTTTTGAAGGAATCTATTTTCCTTGGGATAGTGCCATGGAATTCAAATTCCATTTCAAAGATTTTGATAGTTCTTAAACCAAACCCTAGACTTCATCTTCACCCGCCTCCATTTCTATTCCGACAGATTCCATTCCTTCCGGAATTCCATTCCTTGACAGATTTCATTCCAAGAATAAACATTCTGCGAACCAAACGCCGCCTAAGTTTTTCTAATTTTATGAAACTTGACTATTGGGGGGTGTTTGGTTCACAAATTTTTTTCCCTGTGATTTGCATTCTATTAAAGGACTCGATTATACAACATTTTCATTTATAAGTATTTTGTCAAAGAATTCGCGTTATCTTATAAGAAAAAATTTCTAATGTGAATAATGCAATGCAACTGGATTTAAAATCGTAAGGGGAAGGTTGAGTTTTTAAATAACAAAGAATAATGTGATTTATGAAATCCTGGATTTTAAATCATTACTAAAAACTGTAAACCAAACACAAGATTTAAATGCAAATCTTAGTGAATCACAGGGAATCTGCAAACCAAACGCCCCCTTAGAGTCTGGTTATAATTAGTAAATCGAGTTTTTTAAAAATTGAAAAACCGGGTTAAAATGGCCAAATTTCATTAAACCAAAAAGAAAAATCAACTTAAGGACTTTTCTGAAAAAAAAAAAAAAAACATGAAGAGATGAAAACGTAAAAAAATAAAAACATATTGATTTTTTTCATGATAAACTATATAGAGTTAATAGCATATATTATTATATATTGAGTTTACTAAAATAGATTAATTCAAATGTTGAATTTAACTTGGTATAGATTCTTTTTACATGCATTTAAGTATTTGCATTTTATCAAATTAAGCTAAAATTAAAAATTACTCATTTAGAGGCGAGAGGTTAGTGATGTTTTTTAGTCTATGCATGTATATATGATGTATAAGAAGACCAGGGTTAGTTCATTGGGGTGTGCAACCTGGGTTATTGTCCCAGGACCCAACAGCTAGGAGGGCACAAATTTTTTTTTTCTTTAATACATAGGTTAATACTAGTAGTTTACTTGTTTTACTTGTTGTTTGATTGTGATATTTAGATACATTTCTACATTGTTGTTTCCTTTAATCTTTGATTGTTATATATACATACATGTTTAGAGGGCCCTTTATAAGTTTTTGCCGTGGGCCCCAAAAATGATAGAAACGGCCCTAAAGAAGACATAAGTATGTACGTTTTCAAGATGATTATTATGATCTTTGAGGAAAATTGGATTATTAATCAAATAGAGCTATAAATAAATAGTTTCATACATACCTAGGCTATTAGCCAACATGTATAATGTATACTTATTTGTTTTAAGAAATGCCAAAAAATTACTATCTCTAATTAAGAATAAGTAATCAATATTATCTAAATTTCAAGCTGATTATGATGACATCAAATCATGTTGCTTGGTTTAAAGTCATGTAGAGATGGCAAAGGGGCCAGGGGTATCGGGGACCACCATCCCCATCCTCGTCCCCGATTTCCGATACCCATCCCCATTCCCGACCCCGATCCCCGACTGGTAAAACATTTTTTTCTCATCCCCGCCCCCAACGGGGAACGGGGATCCCCGACGGGTAGCCATGTATTTCTTGCCCGAATTTAAAAACCTGTAAATGAATTTCATGCTATCTTTTCAATTAAAAAATTACTACTAACAAACAATAAAATAAATCCAAGCATTACATAGTCTTTATAGTTGAGCATTTAAAGTTTACAACACCTTATAATTGAAAAACAATAGTTTAAAACAAAGATAACTATAAAGTGACTGGTTGATGACGGGTGAATGGATAATTGATGTTGCCATTGTGAATTGTTACTGCCATTTCGTAAGACTCAAATCTTGCACCAACAAGTTTCTATGCACCTACACACACAATTGATGTGTTAAGCAACAATATTAAATTCAATAGTCTAAAATGAGAATTTTAATTCAACTATCATCATATAAAAAAAGGTTTCGTGATTACATTCAACATCCGGCTCACAATCATAGAAAATGGTTGCATTGTTATCCGATATAAATGACAAACCTTTATCTAAAATAAACAAAATATACATAGTTAAATGAATTATAATAAATGTAAAAATAAAAAAAATACATGTATATGGTTACCTTTGTTAACAAATTCCCACAACCAACTTTGTGCACACATTAAAGCTTCAATCGTATTCGAATGAAGCAGGCTTCGATGTGGACTTATCAACCTTCCACTAGCACTAAACACAGATTCCGAAGCAACAGTAGAAACAAGAATAGCCAATATATCTCTAGCAATGTCTTGCAAGATACTTTGGTGCGTTCAACTTCCACCATAACAAAATATCAAAATCATCCGAGTCGGGTTGAATCCCTTCTTCCAAATAGTGATTGAATTCAATTTTTACCGCAGATTGGGAAACTTTAGGCTTGGTCAAAAGATGTCTTTGCCAAGCAGACATGATATTCCAAACACTTGACACTGTAGTTGTACCACTTGATCCCGTAGACTCACCAATCCCACATCCTGTTTGTGAATTCTTTTCTTCGTATTCATTAACCAACTCATCATGAAGTTTTTTAATTTTTTGAATATCAGCATCACCATCATCTCAAAAAACAAGTCGAAAATAAAAATTCAATCATTTCCATCTTGGAACGTGGGTCAAAAACAGCAGCAACACCCATCACTTAATGAATTGAACCCCAATACTCATCAAACTTAGTCAACATTTTTGATTCCATAGTACTAACAATAGAGTTGGTACATTAAAGCCATTCACCTAGCGCAAGATTTGAAAAGAGGTTGAATAGTTACTATAAAGTCCTTAAACTCTATATGATCAAAAATTGAAAGAGGATACTCATGTAAACTAACCATTCTAGCAAGCGCAATCCTTCCATCTTTTTCGTTGAACACAAAAGTTGATAAGTCTTGCTTTTTATTGCTTGCCAAAATCTTTTATCTAATATCCGGTTGGTTCTGAGCTTTGCAAGAGTTTATATAAGCAAGTAAATGTTTTGTGCTATTCTTTAATTCACCTCCAAGAAAAGCATTTCAATTGTTACATTTAGCCTTAGTTTTTCAATCCACCGTTGTCTTTGTAAATTGTTGCCTAGCAATACTTTTTGGCTTTTATTTGGAGGATTTTGCACTCGACTCCATTGTTTCTTCAACAGTATGAGTTGGTACATTTGAAGTTGATGTTGGTGCATTTTAAGTTGGTGTTGGTGCTTTTTGTGCACTTTACTCCATTTTACTAAGACACAAAAAATCAGCAATATATAAGTCGTTAACTTGGATTAGTATTCAGAAGCAGCAACATAACCTAGCAATATTTATCTATAAATCTAGCAAAAAGGGTAATATAAACTAACAAGTAGAAGTATTTATGTATAAACCTAGCAAAATAAGCAAATTTCATATAAGATCTAGAACTAAGTAGAAATAGACTTAAAATTAGGAAATCAGATTTGCTAATTTAAGCCAATTTAAATGAAAATTTCATTTCTTTTTCAGGTTGAAATTTAAAAATCTAGCAAATCAGATATGTAAATCAAATTGAGTAGAAATAGACTTAGAGTTAAGAATTAGGATTACAAATAGAGGACTGGTCGGCTGTTGATTTGGCGAGGCGAGGCGAGGTAATCTGGACCGGCGAGGCAGCGACGGAGAAGATGGTGATGCTTTGGACTGGTCGGCTCTGGACGGTGATGCTCTGGACTGGTCGGCTCTCGTCGGTGATGCTCTGGAGTCTGGGCGACGATGCTCTGGTCAACGATGCTCTATCTGCTAAAGTTTCATCTCTTCAACTCTTCGTCTCTTAATCAACAATGCGGTCAATGTTCATCCCTCATCACACATCAGACATCACTACATCAGGTCTAGGGATGAAAGAGAAATAATTTGACTATTTGACTACTAATTTGCTAAAAGACTAAGTTTGTTAAGGTTTTTCTTTGGGATGTAAAGACTAAAAAAGACATAGGAATGAAGCATGTAAGAGACTATACTAGGGGTATTAAGGGTATTACATATATATATATAGTATTTTTTTTAACTATAATCTAATTTTGGGTACGAGGTCGATTACCGGTATGGGTACCCGAGGAGTCATCCCACCCGGTCCCCGTCCCCGGTTTTACAATCGGGTATTACACGTCCCTTTCCCTGATACCCGGTCAACTCGGGTTCGGTTATTGGGTTCCCCATCGGGTACGAGTTTTTTTGCCATCTCTAAAGGCATGCCTATAACATCCCCATTCTTAAAACAAATCAGGTTTGATCTTACATCACTGACTGTGTAACCTATTTACTAAGTATTGGGTGTTTTTCTTGGGCCAACCCATTTTCACCTTAACCCTAAACCCATATATTTTGACCACTATAAATACCCCACTTTCTTTCAAGAAGTGAGAATTTTGCTTTCCATCTTATTTCTTCCATCTAGAGGTGCTCTTAAGAACTCCTTCACCATTTCCTCTAGACTCCCTCCCTCCCTTTCTTTATTCTCTCACAATATCACACATGCTACTGATCATATATTATTGTGATTTCTTACATCACCGGTCAAATTTCTTACTTAACTGTCAGAGGTGGCTAACGGGGCTCATGTCATGGGTCCACTTCTAACGATTTATCTTGTTGTTTTAGTTGTGGAATCAAGCTCGGGAACAAGAAAACTGTAATCGCTCTTATCATCAACCCGATGGATCCAGATACAAACAAAAGGCACCATCTGTGGGGCCCGATACAAGAAACTATCATGCTTTTACGAACTCGTTAAATCGGGTTCCAGATTCCATATCTCAAACTCACGCATTTGCATTTATAAAATCATCCTTAAATACGAAACTCGTTTTTATCCAGGCAGATATCTAGTAGGTTTGGAAGTCCAGACATACAACATTGCAATATTTAAGGTTTTTGTTTATTCCTACATTGCACACACTGATTTCGTATATAAAAGAGTAGTACTAGTTGTGGTTTTCTTCAATAGTCCATACATGGACAAACTAAAAGCAATTGAAAGTTAAAAAAAACTAGGTCTAGTGCAATTAGATTCATACATAAAAGGAAATCTTGTTTGTCCACATATGAAATGGGGATGTGTTAGGCACAAAAGGCCTCAATCAAACATGTTCTTTATAACAGGGGAGATCCTTGAACAAATTCGATTGATACACTTAGGGGAGATTGTTAGGCTCTTAACTACCTCAATCAAACCTGGAGATGATTTGCAATATTAGTCTTAAGTCTTTTGAGCACTGTTACATTAGTTGTAACTTGACAGAAGATCAAAATTGTCCTCATTAATTGAACATGTTTGACATATTATGTCTAAGCTGTCAATGTCTGTTGGATATGTTTGACATGGTTAAGTGTTCTGTTATGTGTGAATAGAACCTGTTCTTTGTGAAAAGGTTAGACACTTATTGGAATGTGTTTCCAAGTCATCATGTAATGTTTTGAACATTGGGATTAGACTAAAGAGTCGAGACAAAGTGAAAAAGAAGAATGTTACAATCTACCAAGCTATTCCGTTACATGAAGACAAAGAAGATATGAAAAGGGTAATAGACCTTTTCTTATATCAAAATGGATTTAGGAGTCTAAAGTATATAAACCGACTTACTCTTTTGGAATATAGCTTGAACAACAGAAGATAAAGATTCTAAAGTACACAAACAAAAATGCCTTTTGTCAGACTTGTCTTTTGCAGAAAAGTAAGATGTCTATTAGTGAGACATTCCTGCATTTATCTACATCTAATGAAGAAAGCTTCACTGAAATTCAACATGAAGCCTATATAAAGAAAGTTCCAAGGAAAGAGAAAGTGAGGTGCTGAAAAGAGTGATACTTGAGAGTTCATGCATGCACGTATTTTCAAAGAAGCACTACTTCAACGTGAGTGACTACAAGGTGTATCCAAGTTATTCTAAGTGAGCCAGTCCTCAAAGTTGTTTAGTGTTCTCAAAGTTGATCATTTAAGTCTTGTATCTAAAACACCAGTGTGTTAAACAGTGTGTGAGTCTTGGTGAATATTTTTATCGTAACTAATCTGAGTGTGTCTTAGATTAGCCAAAGTGTTGTTCATCTGTCATATCATTTTGGATCTTTTTGCAACCCAAACTTGTGTGTAAAGTTTACATTCTTATTAATATAAACATACAAATTGAAAAAAATCTATGTGATTTTGATTAAGATGTGTTCACCACCTCCTCCCCCATTTACAACTACTATTGAGGTACTTTGGGTATATTTTTGAGACCTTCATGATGTTATAAAAATAAACATATCTTGACAAAAAAAATATCTTCAATTTACGTGTGAAATGCAAAGCATTCCTCTCACCCACACCTTTGTCTACTCTCACGTAGTTATTATTAAACATATATTAAAAGGGGGAAAAATCAATGTTTTGGTGAGTATCATACAAAATTTAATTTTATAAGTTTTTTATTTGTAAATAAAGAAATTATTTTCGTACAATTTTGTCTCTTCTTTGGTTAATTTCTTATCTGCTTCCGCTCACCCCTGGCCGATCCTCAGGATTTCTATTTTTCAAATACATAACAAGGTAGGGTTTTTAGTCTGCCTGCCTTTAGAATTACCAGACCTCATCCTCCAGACAGGTTGTCTAGGTCTACGTCTATATGTTTAGGTCTGATTCCCTTAGCTCTAGATACAAGGATCATGCCTCTAGAGGTAAAAGGGTTGCATCTGATACAACCCCCTCCATGACGTCTATTACAGGTCAATTTCTCCCGATTTTGCCCACGTTATACGGTCCTGATCACATACCCTCAAGTCCAAATTGTGTACCCTTGGCTCTAGATCACAATTAACAGTCTCCAAGTTTGATTGACCAAATCCTCCAGATCAATTGAACCGCACCTCCAGGATACCATGACGAAGGCTTTCGACCATTAACATAATGACAAAATATCATCATCTTCAAAGCTAATGCGCCTTCTGATTCACAATAGCTAGTATGCATGGTGTATCTATTGCTAAAGTCTCCAATGTTGCTACCAGATTTTAACTAATGTAGAGTTGATTTGCTATGTGTGATACTTTTATGCTTCATGCATTTGTCCTATTATTTAATCGATTTAACAAATTCTACTATATGAATGCTACTTGCATAATTTATTAGTGACATGCATTAATACACATTCTCATAACTTCAAAGCTTAAAAAAATCCACAGATGGTTTTGTGAACTTGCATCAACTTTAATCGAATAGTCATTAGTAACCTATGATGGTTTCGTAAGCTACAAGATTGATTCTTGTCTAGATCTTGGTCACCCGGATGCCGATGGACAAACTCCCACATCTGGATTTGATTGGCCTCATCCTCCAGGTTCGATCAACCTCCATGTTAAGTCTCTCCTCCAGTTGGTCTCCCCCAGAACCTTAATCCTCCAAGCCTCCTATCGGCTCCCTATCCTCCCAGATCGTAAATTTCATATTGGTGGCCTCCGATCGACGGCCTCCAATTTATTTACCTTTGGATTCAGGTTGACATTATCTAACCAATAGTTTGATCGAGCAGTTCCTACTTAATCTCCGAGAAACAAATTCTAAACAACCAAGACACGAGTCCATTATATGTTGGATCGAACGGGTCTTTCCAATTAACAATCCATATTTTCCGAACCATCCTACAACAAACATAATGACTCTTGTTTTGTGTAAACCATGATGAACACACCATTATCAAGCATGTACATATTATTTTTAGATTCGCTGCTTTAAAACCTGAAATAACATCTGTGTTTGCACTACAACGATTTTGCATTATTGTTGGTTAATTATTAATTGATTACCAAGACTAATTGACCAATTTACCGCTTATATAGTTAGAAATTTTTAGAGTTAAAATTTTGATGTTTGCTCTAATGATTATTTCTATTTTAGGCACACTATTTTTTGAAATAATAAGTTTGAGAAATGTGCTTCACATGCACTCATTTGCATATACACTGCTTAAACAATTCTTGCCCATACCATGGGATTATGTTATCAATGTGTTTTTAAATTTCCGAAACCATGATTTGAAAATTTAATGCTGTTGTTAGATCCTAAATCTATTTCATACATGGCTTTACTCCTATAATCTTGATTAATCACAATTGAGTATCTAATGTGTTGTTGATAAAAGATTATTTGTTTTAGATAAGATCTTATCATGTTGTCCTGCAGTTATACACATAACTCCATGTGTATGTGTAGGTCCCGAGAGGTTCCCAAAGTATATAGCTTTAAGCTGTAGAGGGGGGGGGGGGGTGAATACAACTATTTAAAAACTACACATTATTTTCTCAATGTTTGTATGTATTATCAACAAATTGTTAATTACAAACAAGCTTGAATGCGGAAAGGTTCAAGCTGAGATGACAGATACAACAATATGTTCACTAGTCTAAGACAGACTCAAACTAGCTTACAATGAATACATTCACTAAGAAGCACTCACTATGTTTACAAGACTCAGAGGGACAGCTTATGTAGAACAGCTTAGACACAAAGAAACTGAATTACACAAACAGGCTTGCATGCATGAAAAACACACTTGCACGTTCACTCTTGGCTTCAACACTTAGCTTTTTGGCTTATTTCTTTCTGACCTTAGAAGCTTCCTTTTATAGTCACTCAGAGGATTCAAGAGAAACTTCTTCATTGGACGGAATGAAAAAGGAGAAGTCTTGTTGAAAAGACAACATAACCTTTTCTGCACTTTTCTGAAAAGCAGACTTGTCTTCACATGTGCAGAACTTTTGTCTTTTCACTTTGTCTACTGTTGCATTGCCTTTAACCAAATAAGGAATGTCAACTTTGCATCTTTCTTCCTTGTAAAAGGCCTATTTTGATATAAGAAAAAGGTCTGTCACCCTTTCTCAAATAACCTTTTGTCTTCATGTAACAGAACAGCTTGGGCAGGCTGAGCAGTTCTGATTTCCACTTTGTCTGAATAACCTGTTAGTTCAAGGCTGGAGTCTTTGGGATACCAAAGACCCAAACCTGGTGTACCCTTTAGGTATCTGAAGATTCTTTTTAAAGCAGCTAGATGAGATTCCTTTGGATCAGCTTGGAACCTAGCACACAGACAGGTAGCAAACATAATATCAGATCTACTAGCAGTTAAGTATAGCAAGCTCCCAATCATGCCTCTGTAAGCTGTTACTGAAACAGCTTTGCCACTGGCATCAGCATCCAATTTTACATTGGTTGCCATTGGGGTTTTAATAGGAGAACTTTGATCAAATTTGAACTTTTTCAACAGATCTAAGGTGTACTTTCTTTGATTTATAAAAATTCCAGTTGAGGTTTGTTTAACCTGTAGTCCTAAAAAGAAAGTAAGTTCTCCCATCATACTCATTTCATATTTGGATTTCATGAGTAATGAAAAATTCTTGCATAACTGCTCATTTGTAGAACCAAATATTATATCATCCACATAGATTTGAACAAGCATAATGTCAGATTTCACCTTCTTTATGAACAGTGTGGTATTCACTTTACCTCTGGAATACCCATTGCTCATAAGAAACTCAGTAAGAGTGTCATACCAGGCTCTAGGGGCTTGTTTGAGACCATAGAGAGCTTTGTCCAACTTATAGACAAAACCTGGATGTTGTTCATTTTCAAAACCTGGAGGCTGCTTGACATAAACTTCTTCTTGTGCTTCCCATTCAAAAATGCACTCTTCACATCCATTTGAAAGACCTTGATGCTCTTATGAGCAGCGTAGGCTAGATACAAACGAATTGCTTCTAGCCTGGCCACAGGAGCAAATGTTTCATCATAATCAAATCCTTCCTCCTGTCTGTAGCCCTGAGCAACCAGTCTTGCCTTATTTCTAATGACATGACCTTACTCATCCATCTTATTTCTGAAAACCCATTTTGTGCCAATTATGGTTTTACCTTTAGGAGCAGGGACCAGCTTCCATACCTTGTTTCTCTCAAACTGATTGAGCTCTTCTTGCATGGCAGTGATCCAATTTGCATCTTTTAGTGCTTCATCCACCTTTTTTGGCTCCATCAGTGAAACAAAACTAGAGAACATACAAAAGTTCCCTAAGCTGTCCCACCGTGTTTGTACCCCTTTGTTGATGTCACCAATTATTTGATCATTGGGATGACACCTAATCCACTTAGGATCATTTTTCAATGATGATTCACCTGAGTTGTTAACATCTTCAGCAGGTCCTGTTGAACAGCTCTCAAGATTTTCAGACACACTGTTGTCTTGAGCCTGTTCACTTGTTGAATATGTCTGACCACTGTTGAACATGTCAGCAGTAGAACTAGGAAAATTAGCATTGATAGGTTCAGGACATGCAGTTGTAATTAAGTCAGTACACTTATTCACACAGGGTGTATTGACATAATCATCATCATGTCCATCATGATTAACAGGTTCCACACTAGGTGTAGTGGAAGCTTTTGAGTCCTCTTCATTGTTTGAATGCATTAGATCATCAAAATTTAATTCTCCTGAAACTAATTCAGGAACAGTTTTGGTGGAAGCATTCTTAGACTCTTCAAAGGTGACATTGATAGATTCATCTATCACCTTTCTTTTGTTGTTGTATACTCTATAGGCTTTAGAGATAGCAGAGTAGCCAACAAACACACCTTCATCAGCTTTAGGTTCAAACTTTGTCAGTTGGTCCCTCTGATTCAGAATGAAGCAGGGACACCCAAACACATGGAAGTAACTGACATTTGGCTTCCTCCCTTTGAGCAGCTCATAAGGAGTCTTGTTGAACCTTTTCACCACTAAGGATCTGTTTTGGGTGAAGCAGGCAGTGTTGACAGCTTCAGCCCAGAATGATGAAGGTAAACCTGATGCACACAGCATGGTTCTAGCAGCTTCAATGAGAGTTCTGTTTCTCCTTTCAACAACTCCATTTTGTTGTGGAGTCCTTACTGCTGAAAAGTTTTGAGTGATTCCTTTCTCTTCACAGAAGTCTTCAAGAGTACTGTTTCTGAATTCAGTACCGTGATCACTTCTAAGCTGCTTCACTTGGGCAGAGTTCAGCATCTCCATTTTTTCACAAATCCAATAATTTCTCTAGCAGCCTCTCCTTTGCTCTTCAGAAAGATCACCCATGTGTACCTGGAGAACTCATCAACCATTAATAGAGTGTATCTTCTTCCTCCTAGACTTGGGACATTTACAGGTCCAAACAAGTCCATATGGATTAAGAAGAGAGGAGTATCAATAGAGAAGTTGTGTTTGGATTTAAATGATGATTTCCTCTGCTTGCCTTTCTCACAAGCTGTGCAGAGTTTATCTTTAACAAAGGTCATAGAAGGCAAACCTGTCACCAATTCTTTCTTACAGAGTTTGTTGATGTTCTTGAAGTTCAGATGTGACAGCCTTTTGTGCCATAACCAGTTTAAGTCTGCATTTGTTCTTGTGAGAAAACAGGTCTCAGTTGTGGGATCAGCAGATTGCATGTCCACAACATACACACCTTTCTTTCGTTGAGCACACAACACAACTTTGCCTTGGGGATCCAATATGTAACCCAGGTGCTCATCAAAGTTAACCTTGTAGCCAGCATCACACAGTTGGCTTATGCTAACAAGGTTATGTTTTAGCCCAACCACATAGGCTACTCTTTTGAACACTGCAGCACCAGCTTTAAGAGTTCCATATCCCTCAGTGGATCCCTGTACATTGTCACCAAATGTGACTTTTGGCCCTTTTTCAGGCCTGAGATCACTCAGCAATTCTTTACAACCTGTCATGTGCCCTGAGCAGCCACTGTCCAAGTACCAAACCTGGGAAGGTTGTTTTTCCTGCAGAGTGATAAGAGAAATATTAGTCATTTTTAGGGGAACTCATCACAGAGATGAGTTCTCCTACTTCATCAACATTTGTTGATGGACTTATAATATCCACACTAATATTCCCAATTTGAATGGTATCAGCTTGGATACCACTTTCATTGACTGAAATGTTTCCAACACTGCTTGTAATAGCTGTGAGAGAACCATCAGAGTCAATAGGCCTCATGTCCTCAGATTCAGGACAGTCCTTGGCCAGATGTGTCTTCTTCCCACATTTATAACATTTTCTCTTTTTAGAATTTTTGGAAGAAGAACTTTCAGAAACACATTCTGAGTTATTTTTGTTGATTCTCTTAGCAGGTTTAGCAAACTTATTACTATTTGATGAATCAACAGCTTGAGTGGAGGGTTCAATAGCCACAGCTTTGTCTGTCTCTTCTTTCCTCTTTTTAGGAGGACAGATGTCAAAGACAGGGAGCTTAATTGGCTTTGGAACTTCCACAGGCTTGGGAAACTTATTCTCAAGTTTCTCAGACTGAGCAATGACTTTATCTTTGCCCCTACTGAGATGTGATTTATGATGCCTATCAGTATAATCACTTTTTCTGGCTTTGAAAGACTTATTTTCATTTAACACCAGTTTATTGCTATGATTAGAAAACTTATTAGAAACCACAGCAGGTTTGCCTTCAACATGAGACTTGCCCTTGTTGAAAGCAGGCTGCTTAACTTTTGAAAACTTATTTTCAAAATGTTTAGCATCAAAAGGATTATCATGTCTTTTACCATCAGCTTTGGACCCAGAACCTGTTTTGTCAACAGGTTTAGTATCCACCGCTGCAGTTTGGACATGTTTTCCTTTCTTTTGCTTGTGTGAATCAGCAGAGTACTTAGCAGGCTGGTTTGATGGAGAACATATTCCAACACCAGCTTTTAAGCTAGGTTCACACAAGCTGTCAGTATTTTGAGGCTTGACAAACCTGTTTGTTGAGATTAGTTTACCATTCACTTTTTGAATAAAAGTGTTTGGAAGCTCACCAAGAGTGGATAAATCTTCTTTCAGACTATTAATCTCAACAATGGAAGCTGTTGTGTCAAGATCCCCTCCAAGATAGGCTTGAATTTGTGCAGGGATCTGTTGACTTATACAATGGCTGACTTTTTGTGCAGATTGGCAACAAGAGTCAACTATCTTTTGAAGCTTAGCATGCTTTATATCTGTTTCTCTCTTTTCTTCCAGTAAAATAGAGTTGATGTGTTTTAATTCATCAAGCTCAGTTTCCAACTTATGGAAACTGTTCAGTTTGCTGGATTTTGTTTTAAGATCAGTTTTAAGCTTAGAGATTTCAGATAATAAAGCATCATGCTTCTCAACAGCAGCTTTCAAATCAACTAGCATATATTCAAACATTTTAACTTTTTCTTCAGAACTGTAAGCCATAAAATTTTGTACCTTATACATCATTGTAGGATTCCAGTTCTCCAAGCTGCTGAAGGCTTCAGCTTCAGCCAGATCCTGTTTGAAACTGCTTGTTGATGGGACATCAGTGTTGGCCATCAGACATTGATTGTCTTCTTCATCAGATGATGAATCAGATTCCTCCCAGTCACAAGTCTCTGCCATGAGTCCCTTTTGGCGGTTGGAACCCACTGAGTTTTCCAACTTCCTCAGCTTAGCCATAGCCATAAGGTACTTAACCCTATAACCATCATCCTTGTTTGTCTTGTATGGTTTGGATGACTGACCAACAGCTTTTGACACACAGTCAGCAGCTATATGGCCAGTTTTGCCACATTTGAAGCACTCAGCCTTGGATTTATCAAATGCCTTTTTTTTGCCAGCACCTGAACTTCCTTGCAGCATATTTCTTCCAAACCTTTTCTTGTTGAACCTTTTGACAAGCATAGCTATCATTTGCTCATCATCTTGTTCAGCAAGATCTGCATTATCTTCCTCATCTGACACATCCTCCTTATCATCATCCTGTTGATCAGGTTGAGTGAACACATCACTCACCTGACTCACAGGCTGTCTCATTTTAGCCACAAAGGCTGCACCTCTTTTAGACATCTCCAAGGCATTTCTCTTCTGTTGCCTTGACTGTTCATCATTTAGTAAAGATCCATACAAGTTGACAAGATCCATACTTCTGATTGTACCTGAATTTCTTAAAATTGTTGAAAAGTAATTCCATTCTTCAGGGAGGATGTCCAAAAACTTGTTCACCAGAGTAAGGCTGTCCTTAGTGATCCCAACAGCTTTGAGATCATTCACAAGAGCAGTAAACCTGGTGTAGGTTTCTGTGAGAGTCTCCTTTGGTTTTGCAAAGAAGAGTTCATACTGTCTAACAAGATTGTTAATCCTGTTATCCAGTGTGATTGTGGGTCCATCATAGACGGTACACAAAGTATCCCACATCTCCTTGGCAGTCTTCATCTTCTCAACCTGTTTGAACACATCATCAGGTAGAGAGATGACCAGATTGTTTCTGGCCTTTGCATCAAGAGCCACCAATCTTTTGTCTTCATCAGACCATTGAGCTTTTGCTTTCTCAAATGTTCTGATCTCAGGAGCAGCTCCTTCAACAGCAGGAGTTATTGTTGTAACAGAGGTTGGCACATAGGGACCCTCCATTACAATTTCTGGTAGTTGTACATCCAGATTCTCTAGGTAGAGCATCATTCTGCACTTCCAACCAGAAAAGTTCTGATGATTGAACTTTGGAGGTTTGCCCATTGAGCCATTGTCATAGTATGAGGAATTTGCAGCACTGTTGTCCATGGAAACTTGGGAGAATGAGAGATCTAGAATGACACACACTCTAAACCTGCTCTGATACCAGTTGTAGGTCCCGAGAGGTTCCCAAAGTATATAGCTTTAAGCTGTAGAGGGGGGGTGAATACAGCTATTTAAAAACTACACATTATTTTCTCAATGTTTGTATGTATTATCAACAAATTGTTAATTACAAACAAGCTTGAATGCGGAAAGGTTCAAGCTGAGATGACAGATACAACAGTATGTTCACTAGCCTAAGACAGACTCAAACTAGCTTACAATGAATACATTCACTAAGAAGCACTCACTATGTTTACAAGACTCAGAGGGACAACTTATGTTGAACAGCTTAGACACAAAGAAACTGAATTACACAAACAGGCTTGCATGCATGAAAAACACACTTGCACGTTCACTCTTGGCTTCAGCACTTAGCTTTTTGGCTTATTTCTTTCTGACCTTAGAAGCTTCCTTTTATACTCACTCAGAGGATCTAAGAGAAACTTCTTCATTGGACGGAATGAAAAAGGAGAAGTCTTGTTGAAAAGACAACATAACCTTTTCTGCACTTTTCTGAAAAGCAGACTTGTCTTCACATGTGCAGAACTTTTGTCTTTTCACTTTGTCTACTGTTGCATTGCCTTTAACCAAATAAGGAATGTCAACTTTGCGTCTTTCTTCCTTGTAAAAGGCCTATTTTGATATAAGAAAAAGGTCTGTCACCCTTTTTCAAATAACCTTTTGTCTTCATGTAACAGAACAGCTTGGGCAGGCTGAGCAGTTCTGATTTCCACTTTGTCTTCGACTTTGTAAACTGATCTTGTAGTCAAATACAATACATGAGGACTTGGAAACACATTCCATAAAGTGTTTAGCCTGTTCACAAAGAACAGGTTCTGTTCACAAAGAACAGAACACTTGTAAACTGCCCAAGCTGCTCACCAGTGTAGAGCAGCGTAGACAGTTTATGTCCAGCCTGTTCAGCAGACAGAACAGCTTGGGCAAAACTGCCTTTGTTGCAACACATGCAACATATAGAACAACTTTAGACTTATATTGCAAATTACTTTTTAGGTATTATTAAGGCATAAACAGGCCTTAACTTTTACCCATCAAGTGCATCAACAGGTTTGATTAATAATCTCCCCCTCAGATGCAGAGCAGGTTTGACTGAGGCCTTTTTGTGCCTAACAGTATGCATAATGAAAAGGTCACACACTTCAATCCTGCTTAATGATACATTTTGGTACATTCTTAGCATCACCTGTAACAATATTGCTTGAAATAATGTTGAATTATATTTTGCTATTTATGTTTAATACTACTAACATGAAGCAACATTGAACTTGGGGACAACCACGTGTAAGACCCAACTTCCGTAAAAGTCTTATAATGTAGGTCCAGGATAGCAAGACAATATCAATCATAAACTAAGAGAGATTATATAAAACAGTCAAGTTATCGCAGTAATATTTGAAAATAAAGTTACAAAGCTAGCTAATCTATTACATCAACAATTATTCAATTACAGCTACCCAGCATCCCAAAATCTTTAACTTGTTTGATGAATACCACTAAGTTGCAGAGTTATGGTCTATGAACTTCAAGCTTCACTTGTATCTCTGCCTAGAACTGGGTCTGGCATGAGCTTTACCTTTTCCTGATAAGAGTTATGCACCAATTGTAAGCTAATAGCTTAGTGTGTTATATATATTTAATAGCATATAATACATTTATGAATAACAAATATCTCATTTACACGTAATATACATGCCTTACTAGGTAGTATCTCATTTCTCTTGGTTATTGAAATCAGATCTTTATGATTAGAGTAATGTCAAGCCAGACATTCATTCTTGTGAAGATCAATCATATTTTGAATAGGCTATCAGTAAAGCAAACCGTGTGACTTCACGGTAAAATGATATATTAGACGTGAACATCACTACAAGCTTCACTTAAGCAGGTAAGAGAAAATCACAAGTACTAAACATCACTACAAGCTTTGGTTAAGCCTGTAGGAGAATACCTCATGACTACATGCTTTGCCTAAGCATGTAGGATAATATCTTGGGTGTAAACATCGCTACAAGCTCCGCTATAGCAAGTAGAAGAATATACAGATACAGACATCACTACAACATTCTCTTGAGCAAGTAAGAGATAATTTTAGATTTAGACATCACTACAAGCTCCTCTTGAGAAATTAGGAGACAATCTCAGAAGCAAACATCACTACAAGCTCCTTTTTGAGCTTCTACGAGATATCACAATATATAACAAGTCTTTTAATCTTTATGTTAACCAAAGAATAACAACATATTATATCTGATAATAGCAAAGTGATGCATGATTGTATAATTATGAAAAGGCCTTGCAAAGGCTGAGACTTAGTCTCTCGGACCTTGGTTCCTCACTTTACAATCGTCGATAATTTCATCCAAATTAAACTGTTTTCCTTCCAATTATCATATTAAAACTTGTAGGAATCATGTTTAAAACATACATTCATCATTACTTTGATGTTTTCTTTGAAGATTTTAACCTAATTGAAAACTTTGTTTAGGTCGACACTCACACAGTGTACATGCTTGACTAATATGATAAGTTTTAGATGTATTTGTTGGAATTAGTATCCAAGTCATAACTGATTTGTAAAGTTATCATTAATTAGTAGAGTCCTTTTTGGGTTGCCCTCATTGAACCATAAAGATAATTAAATAACTATGTGATGTAATATTAATTAGAATTAATATTAAATAAATAAATAATTAATTGGTTTATTAGTTTATTGTATTTAATTAAATTAATAGAAACTTAATAATTGATTATAATTAATTAATGAGTCAGTTTGTTAATTTATTAATAGTTAATAAATTAATCAGAAAATAATAGAATTAATTAAGGAAGTACTGGGGCCAAAGTGCGATTAACAGAAAATTGCAGAAACCCTAATGGGCTTATGGTATGTGGCCGGCCCCTATAGGGGGTTCCCACATCTCCTCTGCAACCCTAATTTAGGGTTTCCACTCAGCTATAAATAGAGCTGCAGATAAGCTTCCAAATCGTTCATTCATAATTCTAAGTTCCTACTTTCTATATAAGATCCAATTTTTGGAACTCCAAGATAATTGAAATTTGGAACATAGTTATAAATACTCTCCTTGGTTTATTAGGTGTGAACCATTAGAGGTATTCCTACTTTGGGCTCTAGCCATCAGATCAGAGTCTGCTGTGGAAACATTCTTCTTGGGAGAAATCGGTTTTCTCCAATGGTTAGTTTTTTTATACTCTTTTTTATTTTATTGAGTTGCTTTACTTATTTGGTTTAGATCCGTTAGAGTTAATATTCTTGCTATTGTTAGATTATTTATTTTTTCTGAAAAGTATTAAATTAATCTAGTAAGGGTATAGAAATCCTATATGTGGTATCAAAGTGGTTAACCTAATAAGTTTCGCACTCAATTAATTGAGAGGCCTAGAATTTTTGAAAAATGTTTTTTATTTTTTTTGAAAATTATAATTTTATTTAATTTCGAAATTAGTTTTAGTTTTAATTATGTTTTAATTTTCGGAAATAAAAATTGTTTTAATTTTGTTAATTAAATTTTAAATGATTAAAATTTTGGATATTATTTAAAATTGAAATCCGAATTTATTTAAGAATTTTCAGAATTTAGTTTAATTTTAAAAGAGTTTTAAATTTTTGAAATTTATGTTTAATTTTGAAAATTAGATTTTAAAGGTTTAAAAATTCCAGATATTTTTAAATAAAAGAAATTAAATCCGAAAATTAATTTTATAAATTTTAGGACTCGATTAATTAAATTTTTAAGGGTTTGATTTTTGGGTTTATTGATAAAGATACCTTAGAGATAAGTTTGATAATTTATCTACATTAGGTTATTATCCTAATTCTTAATTATCTAGAATATATCTTAAATTAAATTAAGTGCCTATCTTGAAGGGTTTAGATAAAATTAATTTATGGTAGGATAAACATGTATTATCCTAAGTTTAAATTTTGTGGATATTATATATATATATATATATATATATATATATATATATATATATATATATATATATATATATATATATATATATATATATATATATATATGTATATATATATATATAATTTAAACCCTAGTTATTTTAAATTGTTTAAAATAAACCTCAATTTTAAAATGTTTAAAATAGACTCCCAAATTTTAAAATGTTTAAAATAGACTCCTAAGATTTAAAAGACATTTATATATATATATATATATATATATATATATATATATATATATATATATATATATATATATATATATATATATATATATATATATATATATATATAATGATAAGTTATATATATGTAACATTTAAAACTAAATACATTGTAAGTCAATTGATAAATAAGCTCACCCATAGTGAACGAACTGTAAACGAGTTATAAGGCGAGTCGCAATGCTTCCCTAAAGGAGTAGATTTTTAACAGGCTTCGTGCTGACCTGTCTCCTCCGCTTCGTTGTGTGTTCAATAGAGCTACCGAGGAATTTTGATAGGATAATGCTCAGATTAAAAGTATTAATCTAAAGTACTAAAGCAAAATCCCATTTTAGATATATCAAAAGTGAATTAGTATGCTAACCCATGAAAACTGCACATTCCTTATATGAACTGTTAATGGAGCGTGTGTGGTTAACCGACACATTAATGTGACGACATATTAGAAATGATGTGAAACTCGCGATTCTCGTGCGTACTCGTGTCGGGTATCACGCAGGCTTTGCATGGTTAGATTCATCATCTAGTTCATGATCCTCGGCATCCCAGTCATGAATAGTAGATGAGCATAACCGAGATTAACAAGGCGTTGATGAAAATCAATGAATCTCAAAATATCTAGGAGTTTCATAGAGATTGAAATTGACAAGAGTATTGTCTACCTAAAATAATTCGTGGCGTGATTACGGCGACCCTCTTCACAAAACGAACACAAAATACGGATCTTAGCCTTAAATTAAATTAGGTAATTAATTAAGGAATATTCATACTAACTAAAACTTTATCTCGCAAATGTCTGCTCCTAATGGTGTTCCCACTCCTACTCCCAATTCTGCATCAAACTTCTCACTCCTCTCTGTTTTGGGACGGGAAAGACTGACTGGTCCGAATTACATGGACTGGATGAGAAATCTCAGGTTCACCCTGAGATACGAGAACAAAGAGTATGTTCTCGACGAGCAGATTCCCACAATCGATTAGAATTCGACCCAGGAAGAGAATGAGGCACACCAAAAGCACTACGATGATGCTAACACGGTGTCGTGCATCATGATGTCTGCAATGAGCCCCGAACTCCAAAGACCTTTGAGAATACGTGGGCCTACGAGATTAATCAGCAGCTTAAAGAAATGTTCCAGGATAAGGCGAGCAAGGAGTACCTTGATGTGGTGAAATCCCTCATGGCCTGCAAGCCAAAGCCTGGGGCTTCTATCTGTGCCTTCGTCCTCGAGATGAAAGGGTACTTTGATAGGCTGGAGTCTTTCTACATGGTGTTCGACTCTGAGTTTTCTACTAACATCATCCTTTCTGGTTTGCCTACGGTATACAACCAGTTCGTGGTCTCTTACCAAATGAATCTGAATAAAAAAGAGACCTCGAGCATAGAGCTCCACAATCTACTCCAAACAGCTGAGCAGGGCATCAAGAAGGATGAAGCTCCTACAACCCCTGTGCTATTCATCGGACAGGCTTTAAAGAATAGGAAGTCCTCCTGGAAGACCCCTAAAGGAAAGTCCAAGAAAGGATCCCAAAGGAAGACAGAGTCTAGAATTGTGCCTGTGAGTAACCCGAAGGAGGCAATATGTTTTTACTACAATGGGAAGGGGCATTGGAAGCACACAGTTTCCCAACGTATCTGAAGGACCTTAAGGACGGGAAGGTCGAGAAGGGTAGCACTTCAGGTATGTTTATGATCGAACTCTACAATACTTCTATTTCTAATTCGTGGGTCCTCGATACAGGATGTGGTATTCACATTTGCTCTATATTGCAGGGGCTAAAAAAGTAATAATCTAAGGCATGGAGAGCTGAACCTTGTCATGGGAAATAAGAAGAGCACACCTGTAAAGAAAATTGGCAAGTTTGAGCTTATGCTGAAGTCAGGAGTTAGGATCATGTTAGATAATTGCTGTTATTCACCTGAGATGAATAAAAACATTATTTCCTTATATGCATTGTACAAGAATGGTTATTCTTTTTCTTTTGATAATAATAATGGTGATATTTTAGTTCATCACAATGGTTGTTTTATTTTCAAAGCTTTTGCGTACAATGGCATATATGAAACTGTTGAATGTGATAGCAATTTGATAATGAATGTTGATTCTGCTAATGAAATTGATAGGTCCTAATTGTGGCATTGTCGTCTTGGACACATAAACAAGAAACGCATCACCCAACTCCAAAAGGATGTAGTGTTGGAATCATTCGACCTCAAATCGGATGATGTATGTGAATCTTGTTTACTCGGCAAGATGACTAAATCACCATTCACTGGAACATGTGAAAGAGGTGAAGGACTCCTGGTTTGACCACACAGATGTGTGTGGACCATTCCGTTGCACCACAAAAGACGAAAATCAGTACTATGTCACCTTTACTGATGACTATATTAGATTTGGATATGTTTTTATCTGTTTAAACATAAGTCCGACACTTTTGATATGTTCAAAAGATTTCAAAGTGAAGTAGAGAATCAGCTGGGCAGAAAGATAAAGGTTCTCTGATCCGACAGGAGAGGAGAGTACCTTAGTATCGAGTTTCTTTACCATCTTTTAAGTTGTGGAATAGTTTTCCAGTTAACTCCTCCCTGAACACCGCAACTCAATGGAGTAGCGGAGAGGATAAATAGGACCTTGTTAAACATGGTCAGATCTATGATGAGTCGAACAACACTTCTAATGAGTTTTTGGGGTTACGCTGTGGAGACTGCAGTGCATATCTTAAATCTAGTACCACTAAGAAGGTTTCATGGACACCTTATGAGATATGGAAGGGAAAACGTGCTTCCCTTGAGCATATCAAGATCTGGGGTTGTGAGGTTTTCGGCAGACGAAAAACTCCAGACAAACTTGAGCAAAGATCTGAAAAGTGTATGTTCGTCGGTTACCCACAAGAGTCGTTTGGATACCTGTTTTATAGACCACATGAAAATGTAGTGTTTGTAGCTCGAAGAGGAGTATTCCTAGAGAGGGAAATGATATCTAAAGAGCATAGTGAGAGTATGATCGATCTTGATGAGATTTAAGAGTCAGCCGATGAAGAACCAATTACAAACACTGACACTCAACCAGAGGCGAAAATGTATGTTGAGCCAATTGACATTTCGTAACCCGTTCACCGATCAGTAGAGTTAGAAATCCTCCTCATTCTACTATGGTTTCCATATTGAAGAGGAGGATATGATTAGTGATAGTACACTAGTCGATCTGGATGAGCCAGCTAACTACCGGGAAGCGATGGCAGGCCCTGAGGTTGCTAAGTGGAAGGACGTATGGATAGCAAAATTACATCCATGTATGGCAATAAAGTTTGGAACTTGGTTGATCCCACACCCGGTCTCACGATGGTGGGTTGTAAGTGGATATTCAAGAAAAAGACAGACATGAATGGAAAGGTACACACATACAAAGCTAGGCTAGTGGCAGACTCTACATGCGAGTCAGAATATATTGCAGCTAGCGAGGCCTCAAAGGAAGCCATCTGGATGAAGAACTTCATTGGAGATCTTGCAGCTGTCCCAACAGTACAAGACCTCATTGAAATATTCCGCGACAACGAGAGTGCAGTTGCATTGACTAAACAACCCAAAGATCATGGGAAGTCAAAGCACATTGAACGCAAGTACCATTTCGTGAGGAGAAAAGTCGAAGAAGGACATGTGATTGTGAAGCATGTACGATTAGAGGAGAATCTGGATGATCCGTTCACAAAGACACTGACTCAGTCCAAGCACAATGAACATGCTAGGTGCATAGGTTTATGAGATGATGTAAAGTTTTAGTAGTTAGTTGAATTTGAAACATTGTAACAATGATTTGAAATTGTAATAGTTTTGGTGATTAAATAATGGAGATTTATTTATTTGCAAGGTGCTACAATTTACTATTGTTTATCATTGTGTTTCCTTTTGCATGTTTAGAACCCACTTCCCGAGTAATTAAAATTATTCAAAATCCCCAGTCGATCATACTACCGAAAGTTAGTGTTGAATAAAGACTGTCATGGAGTGTTAGTAGATTATCTAAGAGTTAGACATGGCATAGAGATTGTTGCAGCACTCATGTGTATTTAATAGAGATTTAAGTATAGGAAAACCCGCACTTAGAAAGTTACTTCATGGATCAAGATCACAAGTAATTCTAAGATGATAATATCCTCTATTCTCAAGCGGAGATACATTGAGTTTATAGTTTTCTAGTCTGTTGTACCTTAGTTCATTCAAACACTGAGCGTAAATGCGATTTATAAAGGATGTCCTAGTTATGGCATGATTAGTTCGCAAGCGCCGTGTATTCAAATTCAATTATTCATTTTGCCTTAGTGGAAAAGCGATATCTATGGGACCTATGATGATTAAATGTGACTTGAAAGTGTCGGGCTCGACCGAGACTAAATTGACGTGTCCAATTTGGTAGTCTCACATAGTAAAATTAATCGGAAATCAGAAACATAATTTGAAACTCAAGATTGATTACAAATCCATGTCTCAGTTTTATATGATATCATAGAATAAAGGAATAGTTGATCCCTTATCTAAAGGACTGACTCTAATAAGATTCATAGTTCGACAGTTGCGACTAGAGATGACACTCTCTGCTAGTTAAAGTGATAGACGTAGACAAATAGTATATGATGACTTGTCCAAGTGGGAGACTGTTGGAATTAGTGTGCAAGTCATAACTAATTTGTAAAGTTACATTAATTAGTAGGGTCCTTTTTTGGTTGCCCTCATTGAACCATAAAGAGAATTAAATAACTATGTGATATAATATTAATTAGAATTAATATTATATAAATAATTAATTAATTGGTTTATTAATTTATTGTGTTTAAATAAATTAATTAGAAACTTAATAATTGATTATAATTAAATAATTGACTAGTTTGTTAATTTATTAATAGTTAATAGATTACTCAGAAACTAATAGAATTAATTAAGGAAGTACATGAGCCAAAGTGCAATTAACAGAAAATTACAGAAATCCTAATAGCTTAGGGTACGTGGCTGACCCCTATAGGAGGTTCCCACATCTCCTCTGCAACCCTAATTTAGGGTTTTCACTCAACTATAAATAGGGCTGCATGCTAGCTTCCAATTTGTTCATTCATAATTCTAAGTTCCTACTTTCTAAAACGGATCCAACTTTTGGGACTCCAAGATAGTTGGAACTTGGAACATAGTTATAAATTCTCTCTTTGGTTCATTGGGTGTGAACCATTAAAGGTGTTCCTACTTTGGGCACTAGCCATCAGATCAGAGTCTGCTGTGGAAGCGTTCTTCGCGGGAGAAATCAGTTTTCTCCAAAGGTTAGTTTTTTAGTCTCTTTTTTATTTTATTGAGTTGCTTTACTTATTTGGTTTAGATCAATTAGGGTTAATATTCTTGCTATTGTTATATTATTTATTTTTTCCGCAAAGTTTTAATTTAATCTAGCAATGGTATAGAAAACCTATAAGTATTTACCCAAAGCAGTCGTAGATTCTTGATCAATATAATTTGCTAAATGTTTTCCAAGAAAAATCATTGGAGTTCTTGAAGTAATTTGCTTGCAATCTTATACAGAAGATGAAGAATGTATAGAGAGAGGTGTGTGTTTTCTAAGGTGTTCTTGGTGAAATGAGTAGATTGTAAAAAATCAATAAGCTGAGGTTTAAGATACATGTTATATTAATAAGAGATTGTCTTAATTACAGTTTACACCACTTAATATCAACTTCAAACAATTAGCATATATAACCCTTAAATATAATTATCGTTAATTTAACATCAAAGTACATTGCTTAATTAAATAAAAGTTACATTAAGGAGTTAATATACGACTAATCTAGCTAAGGGATGTTACACCACAATATGATAATGATTGCACATTTTGCCATACTATTGACGTGTGAAATATGGTTTAATTTTTTACCCTTTTTCATTTATGTTAGAACGCTGGAAATCTGACATATAAATAAATTATATGAGATCATTATTATTGTGCTCACAATTGGAAAAAACAAAAATAAATCTTGTATTTGTTTCTTTGCTACAGAACAATACGTTCGCATATAAGTTGATGGAACATGACTCCACCAATGCTGTAAACAATGTGGACTGTCATTATTATCATTACAACTCCTATGGAGTATCATCTATGACTCACACACTATGTGTTTCCTAAACTCTGATACGTGAATCAATACCAATGTGCGACTGATGACCTAGAAGATTAGTTGCTTACATTTCACACTCTGTCAAAAGCACACATTCACAAAGGTATGAGATATGAATCTCGTACATGGGTTCACTACAAGTTAACCCCAAACTCAAGTCCAGGGCATATAAGGATTCCCCTAAAAAGACAGGGCATGTGAGGATTCCTCTAAAAAAAATTTACATCAATTAAGTCATTGCATTGCATTTCACTCCAATGGTCCCACAAACATCTAAGTTCAGGTAATAAATGTCCTCAAAATTAAATGCCTAAAGGACTACGTCCAGGGTTATTAATAGTTGCCTCGGCAGTGGTCTCCCCATTTTGTATGTTGCAAGGCACATCGCTCTAGACTTCAATATCAAAATTTATCTCTCGCAAACATCTTTATCGTGAAACCAAGATATAAATGGTTCAGTATATCAATAAAGTATTCAATGAATTTCCTCGCATTTCTACAAAAAATGTTTAAAAAACCCTTAGATCTATCTATGGTCAGCCGAGGATCAAAGACATCTGACCGACAACCTCAAACTTCTATCGATATTATATAGTTTAACATCCATACTACTTCATAACTTCTGTTGGTTCCTCCAAAGCAAGCAGTTCAATGGCCTTCCATCTATCTAACGCTACCACATCTCTCTTGTCAAGTATTAAGGATATTAAGTTATCGGGTCCCTGTTATCGTTCGCCTCTAGCTCTAGATCCTTGATGTCATTATATCTAGACCATTTGACTCCAACATCAGATCATCAACGTCATCCTGCTCCAGACCATTTGACTTCCCCTCCAGATCGTCAATGTCGTTCGACTCCAGTTCCAAATAGTCAATGTCTTTCGCCTTCAGATTGTCAATATTACCAAGCTATAGATCATAAACATTGTCTAGCTCTCGGTCGACGTGTCCAATCTAATACTACATATGAAGGCACAATTTATTTGTTTTCCTTTGCTATGACACACGAAAGTGGTTTGCAGTTACAGATAGGTTTCAACTGCCGAATCTCTTGCCTCACAGTGATCACTCATAACGGTACAACTTACTTGCTTTTTCTTTACTTTGATATACATGAAGTTGAACCTTCTTGTAGGTACACATAAGGTTTACTACACCTTGTGACACCATCATCACAAGTCAGTATGGCTCCAAACAATAATCAGTAAGGAGGTCTGAACCAATACAGGTCTCAGGTAAAACATGATTAATTACTATAAGTCTAAAGTAATTGGTCTAGTGAGAACTAATAACTCCGGACTTGGAGGACTTGATTGTGTAACCCAGTTACTAAGTATTGGGTCTCTCTTTTGGGCCAACCCATTTTCACTAAATCCATATATTTTGAACACTATAAGAGAGACCCAATACTTAGTGACTGCAGAGAATGGAACTGCAGAGAAATGACAACAGAGAATGGAATTGCTGAGAAATGGAATTGGTCTGGAGAAAGAGAATTGATTCATTTGTTTGGTACAACAGAGAATTCAACAGAGAAATGTAACAGGGAATCAAGTCTCTTGTTTGGTACAACAGAGAATTCAACAGAGAGTTCTATAATTAAACATTTTATTATTTACGATCATAATTTTTTTATAAAAATTCTTAATTCAAACCCAAAAAAAATACTAATCATTAAACATTTCATTGATCAAAAAAATTATCAACATAATTTAACCCAAAAAATTATTAAATAAAATATTACAATTTAATTCAAAACAAAACAAAGTACTACAATTTGATTCAACCAAAACAAGGTCATTCAATTTGCGAAACAATGAAACATAAATAGTAATCGAACCAAAATCAAAGATCCAGATGGAATCGAACCACCATCCTCCCATATGGGCACTCTTACCAATCGAGCTAATGGATCTATATGTATATCATCAATAATAGCAAAAACTTATACATCTGAAATTGTAAGACAAGTGACCTGGTTTAATAACAAAGAACACAAGAAATGCAAAACTAAACCAAACCCAAAATTACAACTACCAGCAGCAGCATCCAGCATCAACAAAGAATAACAACAATTCCTTTGAAACAATGTAGAAACAACCTACTGAAACATTTTTAACAAACATCTATGAGAATTTGACAAACACTTATTCAATTCACTCACCCACTCCCATCTTGATTTTGACAAACACTTACCAAATATTTCTATTATAATGTTTTCCTATTGAAACATTTTTAACAAACATCTATGAGAATTTGACAAACACTTATCAAATATTTCTTTAACAAGC